>CAMTDV010000023.1:16673411-16850098 GCA_947069175.1 Scalesia atractyloides
ACAACACATTAGCCGCTTTCTCTCTAACCCTCACACCACAAAATTCACAATTGACAAACTAGGAGTAAAATTGCAAGGTTTTTTTTTTTTTTTGAAAAGTATATTTTATTAACACGCCTCTAACTCAAAAGGGCAAAAGGCCAAACAAAACACAACCCCCAACCCAAGCGGACAAAGGCAAAACAAATTACACCATATACAACGGGTATTTACACCACTCCCACCAACGAATATATTTACATGAAGCTCTATTTTTAACCCAACCGAAGCCCCTTGATTTAATCTCCCATAGTGTCACACCCTCAATTCCACTTGCGGAGTTTTACCGCGAGGCGTGTGAACAAACCAGGATCTGAAACACTAGTACGTCGAACGACTCTATATGATTTAATAATACGTTTTCCAAAAAATCATTTGATTAACCAATCATCGTAGATTTTAGATTGTCTTAGTTAGTTACCAAAGTTTAGCGGAAGCATTAGTTTAAGTGGTTGAGCGGAATCATAAAATAAGTAGAGAAACGGGCGCCAACACAAACGCCAAAACAAATGAAAAACCCAAAACAATGATTGTAAATGAGACTCGATAAAAGATGTCTTGTTCAATGCATGTGAGTGCACCTAGAGCTCCTAGCGTCCTGAGAAACATGTAAAGAAACAAGTGTCAACATTAAAGATGAGTGAGTTCACAGGTTTTCATAAATTCGTTTGTTCGGTTATGAGTTTGTTTCCCCCGTTATCCCTAACCCGGGATAACGATTTAGTCCATTATTCCCAACCCGGAATAATACCGATAGTTCCATTATTCCTTATCCGGAATAATAATGATGTTGATTCCATTATTCCAAACCCGGAATAATAAGTTGTTGTTTCCATTATCCTCAACCCGGGATATTATAGTTGATTCGTAATTAAGTTCAATGTTAACATATATAGGTAGCTAGCCTAAAGTTATGTCACGTAAGAGTTCGCGATCGAAGCTGACTGTTGTGCCTCCGTTTTGCCAGGCCTATCACTGACCATGGCGAAGTTAGGCCAAATTATTCACCCGTTGACCATACCCGGTCGGCTAGCGCGACTAGCTCGGATGGGGCTTGTCGGGCCCAGTAGTACTACTTATAATTCCCCCGCTATTAAAACCCAATACTAACGATCCGAGAGATTGACGAGGACTTAAGTGATATAGTTACTTAGTGACCATAACATTACATTAACATCAACTTAGTTACCGGATAGTTATGTGGCGTTAATTTCGTATAACGTAAAGAGATTGAGTTTGAAGAGTGTATACATGTTTCTCCCCCTGTTGTTTAAAAACCGGATAAAGTTAGGGGCCGTGAACTCACCTTTAGTTGCTCGGTTAGTGTAGCAAAGAAGTCGTAAGGGATGGGACCGCTAATTGCGTCCTAACAAACCAATTGATTTCAAGTCAGTGTGTGAACACACCAATACAAATTCTACACTTAATTTACGCACAAAGTGATACACACAAACAAAATACCTAACACTCAAACATGCATGCAAGTATCCTAATGTGATCATAGTAATCAAAACAATTTATCATGTACATAATCCAATCCATGCAACACTTTGGTGCACACAATCACAAGTTATCAAATTTCAGCTTACATGCTCATAATTCAGCTGTTTTCTAAGGTTTTTATAAAATAGTTCCAACGTTCCAAAAATTCCAATTATTTTACAGTAGGTGACATTTATAATGTAGAAATTTATATAAATTTTCCAAGTCCTAAATCTTTACCAATTAACCATAAATATTAATATACTAGGCTGCAGTCAGATTCGTCGCTTTCTGACTGCAGTCCACGGAAGAATTTATTTAAAAATCACTGATCGTCCAATTAACAAAATTCCAGTTGGAGTTGCCCGGAAATTTCCATACCTAGTTTCTGTACAAAATTCATGACTCGACTCCCTACTGATTATAAAATCCATCTCGATAAACAACTAACGAAATTTCAGGATTTTTCACAGCTTTAGTTACTGAACTTATTTGGCCACTTAAAAATATCAAACGACTTTAGAAAAATATGAATCCAGCGCCATTAGATTCGTTATTCAAATCTCTACGTTCTAGACATCAGAAAATCCGTTTTTCGACAACTAATGACCGAGTTACAGCCAGATGAAGTCGGCTGTAACTATTACTCAGCAAACTGTTTCAGCATTCTATCGCATAAACCGTCCATATTATTAACCTAGGCGATCAAGAACCGGTTTTTCTAATCATAGATCAATACATATAACATATCCATGCAAACCCTAATCAACATCTCTAGTTTTTACAAACAAACACAGCCTATTATTCTCAGGTTTCGAAAAATCATCACTTGCAAACATTACTAACAATTCGGCTAGCATAACCTTTCATTCAAACATACAATCCGAAAACAAACCAATCACTTCATTCAAGCACATATATCCGAACATGATCCTGTAATCAAAAGATAAATCCTAACCTTTACTATCAAGCTTAATGAACCGCGAGTAGACGAGGAACCGATGATCCAGGATAGTTGCGACCGAGAGGATGAAAGGAACAAGCTGTTAGCGACCGAGAAAGTGATGTATGGCTGATCAGATCAAGATGATGAAGGACAAGGTTGTTTGCGATCAAAGAGGTGATCAAGTGGAAGGGATGGACTGTTTTGCGATCGGAGAGATGACAGATTGGCTACCGACGGCTGTTTTGCTTTTAGGGTTTTGGAGTTGTGAAAGAGCATGCATGAGTGTGTGTATATATAGCGCAACAAGGTGAGTCGCAATGGGTTTGCGTTTTTGGGCTTGATCTCGTGGCCGAGGACTTGGGTTGGTTCGGTTTGGGTTTGATCTTGCGGCCGAATAGTTTAAGGTTTGGGTTAGAACTCGGTTCACTCCTAGAGTCACAAGGAGTTTAAGGTTGGTTCGTGTCGCGGTTCGGTTCGTGTACATATTTGCCATGATTATTTTATAACTAACACAATCACATAATCGCACATCACGTATTCACTAACTCGTACACGTTTAACACATAGCATATAATTCACTCGACAAGTATTACGTTTAAGTTATCCGAAAAACCCGGGATGTCACATTATCCCCATGTTGAAAGAATTTTCGTCCCGAAAATTGAGTAAACGCGGTTTAGAATGTAGCGTACATGTTTAGAGTGCCACGCACAAAGAGTTAGTTCGTTAATGATGGTACGCAACGTTACAAGAAGTTCCCAAGTGCCATGCACAAAGATTCCCTAGTGCCATGCACAAGGATTTAGTTAACAATGGTACGCGAAAGTATGAGAAATTTCCAGGTTGTCACATCATCCCCATGTTGAAAGAATTTTCGTCCCGAAAATTTAGTTACTGGTATCGTTAGTTTGCTGCTCAGTTGCGAAGAGGTGTGGGTATTTGCTTTTCATTTGGTCCTCTCTTTCCCACGTGAACTCCGGTCCACGCTTAGAGTCCCAACGAACCTTTACGATCGGAATCTTGCTGTGCCTTCGAGTCTTGATTTCACGATCCATGATCTCGATAGGCTGTTCCACGAAGTGTAGTTTCATCCACTTGGATCTCATCCAATGGAATGACTAGAGTTTCATCTGATAGACACTTCTTCAGATTTGACACGTGAAAAACGTTGTGAACTCCACTGAGTTCGGCAGGAAGGTCTAATTGATAAGCTACGGGTCCGATACGTTTCAAGATTACAAACGGGCTTACGTACCGTGGGTTTAGTTTGCCCCGTTTTCCAAAGCGGATTACACCCTTCCAGGGTGACACCTTTAGTAGGACGCGGTCGCCTACTTGAAATTCGAGCGGTTTGCGTCGTTGATCAGCGTAGCTTTTCTGTCGATCTCGTGCCGCCGCCATGCGGTTTCTGATTTGTACAATCTTTTCAGTAGCCTCAAGTATTAACTCAGGGCCTGTGAGTTGACTGTCACCGACTTCTGCCCAGCAGACCGGTGATCTACATTTACGACCGTATAATGCCTCAAACGGTGCTGCCGAAATACTCGTATGATAACTGTTGTTATATGAGAATTCTACTAGAGGCAGGTGGATTTCCCAACTATTTCCGAAGTCTACGACGCATGCCCTAAGCATGTCTTCCAAGGTTTGTATGGTCCTTTCACTTTAACCGTCAGTCTGAGGGTGATAGGCTGTGCTCATATCCAAGCGTGTTCCCAACGCTTTCTGGAGTGACTGCCAGAAGTTGGACGTGAAGCGAGCATCTCTGTCTGAGATGATGGACGTTGGCACTCCGTGCCGAGAAACTACTTCCTTTATGTAGATGCGAGTCAACTTCTCCATCTTATCTGTTTCTTTAATAGCTAGGAAGTGTGCGGACTTAGTTAAACGATCCACAATTACCCAGATGGTATCGCAACCACCCAAAGTTCGCGGGAGTTTAGTGATGAAGTCCATCGAGATCTGATCCCATTTCCACACTGGGATCTTAGGTTGTTGGAGTAGCCCCGATGGCTTTTAATACTCTACCTTGACTTTTGCACAAGTCAAACACTTGCTCACGTAGGTGGCTATATCGGCTTTCATGTTGGGCCACCAATACGCAGCTTTAAGGTCTTGATACATCTTATCCGAACCCGGATGGACAGAGTATCGGGATTTGTGAGCTTCATCCATGACTAGCTCTCTGAGGTTTCCGTAGAGAGGTACCCATATGCGATTCTTGAAATACCGGGCTCCATTGGGTTTTACTTCCCAATCGCGTTCCATTTTCCCACCGATTCGGCCTTGATGTTTTCCTCCTTAATTGCTTCTAACTGGGCGTCGCGTATTTGTTCGGTAGCCCCGAATGAATAGTGAGTTGTAATGCTCGTACACGGCGAGGTTTCAAGTGTTCCTTCCTACTGAGGGAATCAGCTACCACGTTAGCTTTACCCGGGTGATACCGAATGGCACACTCATAATCGTTCAAGAGTTCGACCCAGCGACGCTGTCGCATGTTCAACTCTTTCTGATCAAAGATGTGTTGGAGGCTCTTGTGGTCTGTAAAGATTGTGCACTTCGTTCCATAGAGGTAATGTCTCCAAATCTTAAGTGCAAACACTACTGCTCCCAATTCCAGGTCATGCGTCGTGTAGTTTTTCTCGTGAACCTTCAGTTGTCGCGACGCATACGCGATGACCTTATCGCGTTGCATGAGTACGCATCCCAATCCCTGAATGGAAGCATCACAATATACTACAAAGTCATCTGTCCCTTCCGGCAAGGACAGAATGGGTGCACTGCAAAGTTTCTGTTTCAGCAATTGAAATGCTGCTTCTTGCTTGTCACCCCAAGCATACTTGATGCCTTTCGGGGTGAGGGTAGTAAGCGGTTGTGCGATCTTTGAAAATCCCTCGATGAAACGTCTGTAGTAACCAGCCAAACCCAAAAATTGGCGGATCTCCGTCGGTGTCCTGGGTGCTTCCCAGTTTTTGATGGCTTCAATCTTGGCAGGGTCTACGTGGATACCCTTTTCATTCACGATATGCCCGAGAAACTGAACTTCCCGAATCCAGAAATCACACTTCGAAAGCTTGGCATATAGCTTTTCCTGTTGAAGTAATCATAGCAGTAATCGTAGATGTTCAGCATGTTCTTTTTCACTTTTGGAGTAGATGAGTATGTCATCGATGAACACAATGACAAACTTGTCGAGGTATGGTTTACACATGCGGTTCATGAGGTCCATGAACACCGCAGGTGCGTTGGTGAGACCGAAGGGCATGACCAAGAACTCATAATGGCCATACCGAGTACGAAATGCCGTCTTAGCGATATCCTCCTCCCTGACGCGTAGCTGATGGTAACCAGACCGTAAATCAATCTTGGAGTAGTAGCTTGACCCTTGAAGCTGGTCGAAGAGATCGTCGATGCGAGGTAACGGGTATCGGTTCTTGACGGTAACCTTGTTGAGTTCCCTGTAGTCGATGCACATGCGGAAAGTCCCGTCCTTTTTCTTGACAAAAAGGACTGGAGCTCCCCATGGCGAAACGCTTGGTCGGATAAATCCTTTTTCTAATAGCTCCTGAAGTTGGGTAGACAGCTCCTGCAGCTCGGCTGGAGCTAGGCGGTATGGAGCCTTGGCGATAGGAGTTGCATTGTTCGCCAATTCGATTTCAAAATCCAATTGTCGATGGGGTGGAAGACCAGGTAGTTCTTCTGGGAATACATCGGAAAAATCACGGACGACAGGGATGTCTTCTATACGTTTCTCGTCCTTAGGCTGTTCAGTAATCAGTGTGAGTAAAGCGAAGGAGTTCTTCCTCCGAAGATACTTCTGCGCTTGCATGTAAGAGATGATGTTGGTGACGGCGCTTGCCTTATCGCCTTGTACCGTCAAGATTTCATCGTTCGAGAGCGGAATACGGATAGATTTTTCGAAGCAGAGAACTTCAGCCCGGACGTCGGATAGCCAGTCCATTCCGACTACCACGTCAAAACTACCCAGGGTAGTTGTCATCAGATCAATGGTAAAAGTGTGACCCGCGAGTTTGAGTTGACAGCCGGATACTATATGGGTCACATCTACAGATTTACCATCGGCTAATTCTATGATATAAGGGGTCTCTAATGGTTTAGGCGTGAGATTTAGGTTCCTCCTAAAAGACTCAGATATAAAGCTCTTATCCGCACCCGTATCAAAAAGCACAGTAGCAAAATGTTCATTAAGGGGAAACTTACCGGTGATCACGTTCGAGTCGTTTCTGGCCTCTCCGCGGCCCAATGTGAATGCGCGACCTTTGGCACCTCCTGTGCCACCGTTTCCATTATTGTTGTTATTATGCAGCTGTGGGCAGTCTCTTTTGAAGTGGGCAGTGCTACCACACTGATAGCATCCCCGGTTAACACCCTGCTGCTGACCCTGGGGTTGATTTTGATTTTGTCGGGACATGGTTTCCCCATGACAATCCTTTGCCGCATGTCCCATCTTGCCACATCGTTGGCAGCGATTTCCGGCACAAGGGCCGTTATAATGAAGATTACAGCGGTTGCACTGCGGCTTTCGACCTGCATAGCCGCTTGCGTTCTGGTTGTTGTTGTTGTTGTTGGCGGGCTGATTTTGGTGACCCCGGTGGCTGTTGTAATGATTGAACCGTTTCTGGTTCCCCTGTTGTGGCTGAGATGACGAAGACTGTCGAACAGATGAGTCCTCAAACTTTCTTTTGTTATCAGGGGCAACTTCAGTTGTACCCCGTGCTGGCAACTTCTTTCGTTCCACCGCCTTATCGGTGAGTTTATGCGCCAATCGGATTGCTTGATGTTCAGTTGCAGGGTTGCTAGCCATCACCATACCCTGAATCTCCGGAACCAGACCCTCGAGGTAAAACTCGAGTCGTTTCTCCACAGTGTTGGCCAGATCGGGACATAGAAATACCAAGTCATGATGTTTTGCTGTGTATGCCTCTATTTCAGATCCCACCACCTTGTGGTTCCATAAGGTTTGCTCCAACTGTTGCACTCTGTCTCGCGGACAGTACTCTTCTTTGATTAGGGCCTTAAACTCGGCCCAGGCCATAGCATTTGCAGCAATAAGTCCACGCGTTCGGACTTGCGCGTTCCACCAGGTTAATGCCCCATCTTCCAGCGTTGAGGCAGCATACTTGACCTTATTGGCCTCAAGGCAATTGCACATTTCGAACACTGATTCGGACTTTTCGATCTAACGGACCAGTCCTATGGGTCCTTCTGCACCCGTGAAATTGCTCGGTTTCGTATCGAGGAACATCTTGTAGGGGTTAAGACCCCTCCTGCTGTTGGTGGGTTTTGAACACCTGCCAGAGCAGCATTCACATTTTCTTGGATCATTGCGGCTAATTCTTAAGGCGTCATGTTGAGATTTCCGCGACGTCTAGTTGCCATTTTAGATCTAAGTAGAAAATAAATAGACTGAAGGAAAGTAAATAAAGTAAGCGAGACGTGTCAGTCTTCTACGTCTCCATCCCCCAATTCGCTATCGTTGCCGTCATCCCCCGCGGCGTCTCCAGCTTCTACAGCTGGGTCTTCCTCCTCTGGATCCTCTACCGGCATTGGAGGGGCCGGTGCTGGTGCAGGTGCTTGATTTTGCTGTAGCTCCTGAATGTTCCAACTATTTTCCAGGACTCTGTCCTCGAGCCAGTCGGCTCTTATCTGCTCAGCACGCAGATCTCTGGCTAAGGTGTTACGAGCTATCTTACTCGTATGATGCTCTTCCTCGAGCGAGTCGGTTTTAGCTGTCAGTTGTCGGATCATCCATCCTTGTGCTAGAATGGTTTCCTGCATTCTTTCTATCTGTTCTTGTTGTTTCTGTATCCTGATTCTAAGTAGGTCAATTCCTACTTCTACAGAGTTAACCGGTTCAACCGGCACAGCGATGGTTGGGCGTGATGACGACTCCTCCCCCAGAGCGAGCCTTTTCCTCGCAGCTGAGCGCATTTCCACGCCATAAGATGGTAAGGGTTCCACCATAGGTGCCTTTCCTGGTGCCCTTGGTTGCGTAAGTTTGTCGGATGATGATGAGGATGATGATGACATTGCCTTTAGGTTGTGTAGTTAGTTACGAGTTGCATTCGTTTCAATTATGCATTCATATTTCACATAACATAGTTGTGGTACATCACATAACAAGATATAACAGTTCGGTGCCAAACTAAGTCTAGTGTCGTGAAATGAGCTATAGTTTAGGTCTACTTCTAATGCAAACCTGGTTCTCTATAGCTAGTGGCACTGATACCAATCTGTCACACCCTCAATTTCCACTTGCGGAGTTTTACCGCGAGGCGTGTGAACAAACCAGGATCTGAAACACTAGTACGTCGAACGACTCTATATGATTTAATAATACGTTTTCCAAAAATCATTTGATTAACCAATCATCGTAGATTTTAGATTGTCTTAGTTAGTTACCAAAGTTTAGCGGAAGCATTAGTTTAAGTGGTTGAGCGGAATCATAAAATAAGTAGAGAAACGGGCGCCAACACAAACGCCAAAACAAATGAAAAACCCAAAACAATGATTGTAAATGAGACTCGATAAAAGATGTCTTGTTCAATGCATGTGAGTGCACCTAGAGCTCCTAGCGTCCTGAGAAACATGTAAAGAAACAAGTGTCAACATTAAAGATGAGTGAGTTCACAGGTTTTCATAAATTCGTTTGTTCGGTTATGAGTTTGTTTCCCCCGTTATCCCTAACCCGGGATAACGATTTAGTCCATTATTCCCAACCCGGAATAATACCGATAGTTCCATTATTCCTTATCCGGAATAATAATGATGTTGATTCCATTATTCCAAACCCGGAATAATAAGTTGTTGTTTCCATTATCCTCAACCTGGGATATTATAGTTGATTCGTAATTAAGTTCAATGTTAACATATATAGGTAGCTAGCCTAAAGTTATGTCACGTAAGAGTTCGCGATCGAAGCTGACTGTTGTGCCTCCGTTTTGCCAGGCCTATCACTGACCATGGCGAAGTTAGGCCAAATTATTCACCCGTTGACCATACCCGGTCGGCTAGCGCGACTAGCTCGGATGGGGCTTGTCGGGCCCAGTAGTACTACTTATAATTCCCCCGCTATTAAAACCCAATACTAACGATCCGAGAGATTGACGAGGACTTAAGTGATATAGTTACTTAGTGACCATAACATTACATTAACATCAACTTAGTTACCGGATAGTTATGTGGCGTTAATTTCGTATAACGTAAAGAGATTGAGTTTGAAGAGTGTATACATGTTTCTCCCCCTGTTGTTTAAAAACCGGATAAAGTTAGGGGCCGTGAACTCACCTTTAGTTGCTCGGTTAGTGTAGCAAAGAAGTCGTAAGGGATGGGACCGCTAATTGCGTCCTAACAAACCAATTGATTTCAAGTCAGTGTGTGAACACACCAATACAAATTCTACACTTAATTTACGCACAAAGTGATACACACAAACAAAATACCTAACACTCAAACATGCATGCAAGTATCCTAATGTGATCATAGTAATCAAAACAATTTATCATGTACATAATCCAATCCATGCAACACTTTGGTGCACACAATCACAAGTTATCAAATTTCAGCTTACATGCTCATAATTCAGCTGTTTTCTAAGGTTTTTATAAAATAGTTCCAACGTTCCAAAAATTCCAATTATTTTACAGTAGGTGACATTTATAATGTAGAAATTTATATAAATTTTCCAAGTCCTAAATCTTTACCAATTAACCATAAATATTAATATACTAGGCTGCAGTCAGATTCGTCGCTTTCTGACTGCAGTCCACGGAAGAATTTATTTAAAAATCACTGATCGTCCAATTAACAAAATTCCAGTTGGAGTTGCCCGGAAATTTCCATACCTAGTTTCTGTACAAAATTCATGACTCGACTCCCTACTGATTATAAAATCCATCTCGATAAACAACTAACGAAATTTCAGGATTTTTCACAGCTTTAGTTACTGAACTTATTTGGCCACTTAAAAATATCAAACGACTTTAGAAAAATATGAATCCAGCGCCATTAGATTCTTTATTCAAATCTCTACGTTCTAGACATCAGAAAATCCGTTTTTCGACAACTAATGACCGAGTTACAGCCAGATGAAGTCGGCTGTAACTATTACTCAGCAAACTGTTTCAGCATTCTATCGCATAAACCGTCCATATTATTAACCTAGGCGATCAAGAACCGGTTTTTCTAATCATAGATCAATACATATAACATATCCATGCAAACCCTAATCAACATCTCTAGTTTTTACAAACAAACACAGCCTATTATTCTCAGGTTTCGAAAAATCATCACTTGCAAACATTACTAACAATTCGGCTAGCATAACCTTTCATTCAAACATACAATCCGAAAACAAACCAATCACTTCATTCAAGCACATATATCCGAACATGATCCTGTAATCAAAAGATAAATCCTAACCTTTACTATCAAGCTTAATGAACCGCGAGTAGACGAGGAACCGATGATCCAGGATAGTTGCGACCGAGAGGATGAAAGGAACAAGCTGTTAGCGACCGAGAAAGTGATGTATGGCTGATCAGATCAAGATGATGAAGGACGAGGTTGTTTGCGATCGAAGAGGTGATCAAGTGGAAGGGATGGACTGTTTTACGATCGGAGAGATGACAGATTGGCTACCGACGGCTGTTTTGCTTTTAGGGTTTTGGAGTTGTGAAAGAGCATGCATGAGTGTGTGTATATATAGCGCAACAAGGTGACTCGCAATGGGTTTGCGGTTTTGGGCTTGATCTCGTGGCCGAGGACTTGGGTTGGTTCGGTTTGGGTTTGATCTTGCGGCCGAATAGTTTAAGGTTTGGGTTAGAACTCGGTTCACTCCTAGAGTCACAAGGAGTTTAAGGTTGGTTCGTGTCGCGGTTCGGTTCGTGTACATATTTGCCATGATTATTTTATAACTAACACAATCACATAATCGCACATCACGTATTCACTAACTCGTACACGTTTAACACATAGCATATAATTCACTCGACAAGTATTACGTTTAAGTTATCCGAAAAACCCGGGATGTCACACATAGAATGTCTTGCGGTCTATGCTTTAAATGCTTGAAAATTGACTCGTTCCTTTCTTTCCAAATACACCAACAAGTAATGATCACAAGGCCATGAATAATCTTATTCCGTTTCTTACCCAACTAAGAGAACTTATGAATATTCATTATATCTTTGAAATCAAAATCGAAAATAGGGGAAATATTGCACCAAGTCCTAAAACTCATCCAAACCCTATTTATCACCGGACAAGCAGTAAAAAGATGATCCACCGTTTCTCATATTCCTCACAGAATGGGCACATTATAGATGTGATTTCCACATTCCTTCTCCATAAATTTACTTTAGTAATGTAACATCCAGAAATAATATGAGTGTATATATATATATATATATATATATATAAGGATATATCACCTAATTGGTGATAAGTAGTGACTAACAAACTTATAATTTTGATCCTTTATTAAAGAACAAAAACTTAAGGGACCAAAATAGTCAATAGGAGAACTAGGTTTTATTTAAAAGAAAAATCAGATTAAAATACACATTTGTGTGTGTTTAGTTGAACGACCGGGAGCAGAAGAACACCAAAACCCTACTTCAAACCAACATGTCAAATTGAAGACGAAATTGAGTCCCAAATTTCTGCATGAGTATAGAATATTGATCACCACTACTAGGGGATCATAAGGTATGTTGAAATTTGATATTTGATGATGTATGAAGAATCATAGAGTTCTAGAGATTTCAATTCTTGCATAAGTTGTTGAAATCAAAGTGAAAAAATAGTAGTATACATGCTTTAGAACAAACCTTGATGAAGAATTTTAGGTCAAACACTATCAATTGAGTGTTTGAATAATGTAGCCATGGGAATGTAAATAGGTATGAGAAAATGGGTTGAATAGATGAAATATGATACTGAAATTGATGTTACTATAATGAACTTGAGATGTTATTAAACATGTTAGTCACATTATTTCATTTTAAGCAAAACATGACAAATTCATGAAATAGAGAGTCAATAGGATCAATGAAAAGATCCATGCCTATAAGGTGTTTGATAAAATGCTTAAAACCAAGACTAACAGTTGAATGAAACGAGAGATTTCGGAATTAGATCTTATAAATGAGATTTCGATAAATTGTCATATGCTATACTATGAGTTCTAAGCGATGAATTGGGTTGAACTCTATAGGCAATTTGGGGAAGGCGTCAAATGGCCAAGCTGAGGTTGACACGCGATTGAAAGGAAAACTTTAAGGTACGTGGTTTTATACCTTGTATGATTTTATTCGTTTACTTGATAGTTAGTGTGATAATAACCGAAGAAATACTTAAAAGGAAAAATTTAATCATTCATAAGCGATGGATTTCGCATGAACGAATTAAACTAGCAATTGGTGCTTGAACATAAACTGGAATTAGTTTATAAGTGGAGGATTCCACATAATTAACCAAGAATAAGAGAACGCGTAAACCGAGTGGCGGAAACGCAGATTATAAACCGTAAACTTATGGTACGGTTGAAGAGAGGTTCTTGTTTGGCTAAAACAGCCAAATGGGTAAACTATAAGAGAAAAAGGTATAACAAGGCGCAAGCCAAGTCACGGATGCATAAACTAGAGTTAGTAAACTTAAAGGAGAGTTGAGTCTTCCGTAAGGAACTATTCTCATCATAAGAGTGAAGGAATTTTGGTTGAATCGATTAACGGGTCAAAATAACTTTATAAATAAATTTTACGTTGATAACATTAAGTGTAATAATTCACTATTTGGTTGACGTGATTAAAGCTAAAATGAAGGAGGTTGATTTACGATTATATAGAAACAAACTTGAAGCAAAACGGATGAGAAACATAGAAGTTATGGACAATTTCGTAAAGAGCCAAAAAGTGAAAATCTGCAGCCAAGCTGCAGCGTAAGCTACGTTCCCTAACCGTAGCTTACGGTTAATACTTGCTGTCTCGGACAAAATATATGTACCGTAAGCTACGGTCTTCAACGTAGCTTACGGCGGGTATTAAAACAAAAAGGTTTGATTGTTTGGATATATATATATATATATATACACACACACACACAAACACATATATGTGTCTATCTAGAAACGTTATACATTCAAAATAACTAACGTAATTGATAAATTTTGATACATAGGTGATCGCTAAGGATTAAGGATGAAGATCAAGCTACAAGAAGAACCGAACACAAATGAAGAACTTAGCTTCTGTGTGTTATTCTAGATTTTTGTAAAACAATAACTTATATGTTTTCGTAAACTTTAAATGTTTAAATTAAAATGTGGGTTATTTCATGGAATATTATGAAACACAAAACCTTATCTTTTACTTTATGTTTATTTTAAAATGGGTGTTACAAGTAGCAAATCTGTCCATATTTCCTCTCCAAGCCATGATGTTGCATTTTAAAGGGACCCACTTACACCACTCAAAACTAGGAAGACTGTTTTCACCTTTATCTTCTATCATCATTTTTTATCGACTTCACCGAGAATCATTCCAAATTATCTCCTGACCACAACCACGAATCCTTCTCATTGGAAAGCACTACCAAGTTAAGAACATCTTGAAGATCCTACCACTCCCTTAATTCAGCATCTGACTCTGGCTGTCTAGACTAACTCCCCATTAGGCCACCAGATCCTGGACCCAAAGCAATCCTGTCCGTAACCTTACACAATTTAGACAAGTCTAGAGCGAACAGATGCGGCCGTCTTTCCATGTAAGGAAGATCGCCCACCCAAGTGTCAACCCAAAACCTAATCTCTTCCCCATTCCCAACCTTACCGAAATCAACCGATTTAAACCCTTCCCATTAAACTTCATTTTAGCCACTAAAATCACAATATTTTTCCAACATCCCAAAACCATTAAGCGAAAGAAAATTCCATTGGTTGTTTTTAAATGGCAGGCTTCCACCACCTTCCTCCAAAGATTTTGACTCTCCACCCTATACCTCCAACCCCATTTAGCTAAAAGCGCCTCCTTAACCTTTTTGAGTCTGTTAATTCCAAAACCCCCTTTTTTCTTAGGCCAAGTAACCCCCTCCCACGCTACCCAACACATTTTGTTAGTATCGCTAGACCCAGCCTAAAGGAATTTTCTCATCTTAGCTTCTAACATCTTTATTATACCGACTGGGGACTTGTATAACAAAAATAGTAGATAGGAAGACTTTCTAACACCGAATTAATCAAAGTGAGCCTCCCCCCGATTGAAAGAGTTTTAGCTTTCCAAGCCGATAACCTTTTATTAAAAACCTCAATAATCGGGTTCCAGTTATTAAGCTTGTTCATATTAGCCCCCACCGTGATCTCCAGATAAGTAAGCCGAATATTATCAGTTTTGCACCCAACCACCTTAGCCATCTCAGTGACTTCTACCTCTTCCACACCCATCCTGAATAAGTTTGATTTGTGTAAATTAACTTTTAACCCCGAGCACAAATAAAAGATTTTCAAATATCTAGCCACATTTACAACATTTTTCTTATCCCCCCCATAAAAAGAGCATCGTAAGCGTATAAGAGATGAGAGATTTTAGGGCCGTTATTCGGAAGAACTCGTCGATAACCATAAGAAACAAAAACAGAGGTAACGTGTCTTCTTGCCTAATTCCTTTAGAGAATTTAAATTCGAAAGAAGGAGACCCATTCACAAGGACCGAAGAACTCGTCGAAACAAGAATCCCTTCAACCCACTTGCACCATATATCAGGAAAACCCATTTAACCCATAATATCTAGAAGAAACCTCCAACTAATGTTATCATAAGCCTTTTCAAAATAAAATTTTAAAAGTAAGGCCTTGTTTTAACTTTTCTAATCCACGCAATTAATTCATTTGACATTAAGGGGCTGTCAAGAATGTATCTTTCTTTAATAAAAGTTGTTTGGTTTTCCGAGAGGACAAAGCTAGTTACCTTCTTGAGGCGATTTGCAAGAATTTTTAATATCGTTTTGCTTATCACCCCGATCAGGTTTATCGGTCTATAATCTTTTAGGCTCACCGAGTCCTTGTTCTTTGGAATGAGAGTTATGAACGATGAAATACACCCGGCCAAAATAGTACCTTCACTATAAAACGAAGTTAACATGTTAGCAAAATCATTTTCAAATAAGTTCCAGTAAAATGCAAGTAGTCTGAAATTATTTTGAGGTCCATTTATCTACCCACAACTCTTTTTCTTAAGTATTATTAATTATATGATAAAATTAAGTATTATTAATTATTTGATAAAAGAAAAGTTATACCCATTTTATACAAACATTGAACGATGTATGTTTAGGCTTTTGTTATATACTATAACTCTTTATACGGTATAAGGCATATTTAGGCTTTTGTTATATATTATAACTCTTTACACGGTATAAGGCTATATGTTGTGAAAAAAATATGAAATATGAAAAAAAGTATGTTATATAAATGCCATGTAGATAGTGGGACTTTTAAATTTCACAATAAATAAGGTGTATTTTAGTGATGTGAAATATTAAAGAATAAAGAAAAATTTTGTGTTGTGCATTTGAATATGATTGGCCCATAACAACCAAACCTTCTCTACCCTTACTCTTAAACTCGTGAAATTGACCATGCCCCAAGGGGCAACACCGTTTCACGCCCAAAGTGTTGTGGTGTGCAACGTCTAGGCTATTAATTTAGCATTAAGATAGCGGCCCATCTTGCTTTCGCAACACCCAGTCTAACTATTTTGCGAAGAAGATATAAAGTTAGTATTGAAAATTGTATCTATGAGAATATTATTTTGACCCGTTTTTACGGATATTGGACTTAAATGACCCAAACTTTCACCAATTGGCTGATAATACTCTCAACTTTTAATTTGTACCACACCATTTCCAACTTTCAACTTAGTTTTATCCATCACTCCCAAACTAACTAGACCTAAACCCAATTAGCTTACTCAGATGCCACATCATCAAACAAATGCCAAATCGGATGCCACGTCTTCAAAAAGCCACGCCAGATGCTACGTCAAACGCCAAATCACTAAATAAGTGTCATATCAGATGCCATGTCACTAACCAAAGTGTCACATTAGCAAAAACTAACTGAGTAGGGTTCAGTTAGTTTGGACGTGCAAAGTTGAAAGTTGGGAGTGGTGTGGTACAAATTGAAAGTTGGGAGTATTATCGCCCAATTGGTGAAAATTGAGGTTATTTAAATCCAATATCCTTTTTTAATGGAAAGATCGATAACTTATTATAGTTGTTTATCATCGAAGTACCATATTTCTTGTAACATTTGTAAAAATCGGGTTTTCAAAACCCGCTCCGTTTTGTAATCGAATATCGAGTTATAAAAGTTACATTGAATATTTATGATTATTTACATATAAAACGATACATAATTAATAAATAGACTAAACTATAAAAATTATATTTGATAAAAAGCTAAAATAAAATAAATAAAAAAATTATGTTGCTGCCGGGACTCGAACCCGGGTCAGCCAAGACACACTCCAACGCTTTAACACACACTCACATCACCACTCCGCCACTTTGTGTTTTCTGTTATCACTAGGAAACAAATGAGATTTATATACAGACTAAGTTAAACCGGTTCCGCCAACTGAGAAACGGAAAACGGCAAAGCAATCGTCAAATCGTTTGATTTCTCGCGTATTCACGTTCATAACCGATGAACCGATGTCTTTAATCAATTCAGAATTGATTGAGCATCAAGTCTCATCATTATCGGCCTTCATAACCGAAAAGCAATCAAATCCTGAATACTTCAATCCAAGCTCACTCTCGCGACTCAGAAACGTCATAACCTTACTCCATTTCATTTTCGTCACATTTTCAGACCATCAGAACGCTTAAATCAGTTCGCCGGAATTTTCTGCAAATCCCGCCGGAAAACCGTATTCATCCTCAAACGGTAATTCTCTCAAGATTATTGCAGTTCAACAATTATTAGACTATTTCTAACCTAAACCTCTCAATTGAAATCGAATTCAGGCGCTGTATTCAACTAATTCCAGTTCGCCGGAACTCCCCTGAAAATTTCTAATTCCGTCTGTGAAACGGTAAGGGTCTTCAAACACATCGATAACGTTTGTTTATCACTTCAATTCCACATTCGACTAATCAAAATAGTTAATTATCTTGTTCAGTTGAAGAGCATAAAAACAGGAACCGACACATCGCCGGAAATCTGAAATAAACCGTTCATCGGTATGTTCACCTCTAATTACCGTCTCTGCCTTTTCATTTAAGTTTTAATAATGTCTGTAAATCGTAAACACAAGGAGCGAGATAGTAAATCAGATTGACTGTAATTAGAATGAAGAAGACGAAGCTAACTAAGTTATAAGTATATTTAAACTAGTAAAATGAACGGGTTAGACACATAGTCCAGCGGTGGACTGTGTGCAAAATACAAACGCACGTCCCGAGTTCGATTCCTGCTATACGCACTCCTTATATAATAAAATGCCTTTTTGTTTAAAAACTAAACCGGGATAACTCAGTTAGTTGTTAAGTATAATAAAAACCGAGATAATAACCAGGTTAGACACACAGTCCAGCGGTGGACTGTGTGCAACATAAACCATACGTCGCGCGTTCGAAACCCGTCACTTGCACCGGTCCGTTGAATTAAAATGTTTTTGAAATTAAAAAGAATTTCGGTTAAAATGAATAAGTGTATAAATATAATTAAAAACAAGATTATTTCGGGTTAGACACGTAGCTCAGTTGGTAGAGCTGCGTGCACGCGTACGGGAGGTCTCGGGTTCGAGCCTCACCCAGCGCAAACCATGCTCCTGACCGAACCGGTCAACAAGTCAACAGGTCAACGGTCAACGGACAACGCAAAATAAACAATTTTTTTTATATTTTTATTTATTTAATTTAATTTAAAAATTAATTAAAAATACTAAAAAATAACATTTTTAAAGATAGAAAATAGCCTTAAACTCACAAAAATATATCTAAAAATTTCATGAAAATCCTTAATAAAATCCACTCATTTAATATATTTTTCCGTTATTATTTAGGTTAGTAATCCTCGTTGTTCCGCTCATCTAATTCGTGCGCATATCACCATCTCCAATCCAACGCACCCAATGTGAGTGAATCTTTACAAATTCCCCGTTTTAATCACGTTTTGGGGTGTATCATGTGTCTTGTTATATATATATTATACTTAAACCTTTGTGCATGCATCATATCATGAACTAGTGTATTCAGTTTGTTTCTGTTGTGTAGTTATTGTTGGATGCAAGTTTATTATTTTCAGTACATGCAATTTCATAGGCCGCCGCTCCCCATTACATTATGAGCGTTGAGCATGTTCCCCATTTCATTATGAGGTTGAACCTGGCGTGCCCACATACGATCGGCTCCGTTTGATTGAGCCTTGATCGCACAGTTTCATTTATGTTATTTACAGTATGATGTTGGTATGTTCATGTATGCTGTTATATGTTATTGTATGTTATAGTGTGACTGCTATTTGCCATTGCTTGATTATTTACATTTGCTCATCTATGATTATGCACAAATTTTCATTGATAAACTAACAATTAATTCATTAATAAATGTTTATCTAATAAGGTTCACTCGCCAACTTATGTTGACCCAAAAACTCCCATTTTACACATGATACAGGTGAACCATCAGCAGCTAGGAACACATAGGACTTGGACTAGAAGAATAAAACGATTTAGAGTTGGGATTGTTATTTTTGGTTTATTTTCTTTGTATTGAATGAACATGTTTGGATTTTTTTGAAATGTAACTTTGACTTTATTAAATATGAAACATATTAAGTAAATGTCATGAGCTTTGGTGATAACCCAATTATGCCCCGACTCTTATTCCGCTGCGGGTCGGGGTGTGACAGATTGGTATCAGAGCTTTGACTATAGGGATATAGGATAGGTTATTAGACCCTTAGAGCCTATACTATAGTCGATTAGAAACTTATAAGATTTTTGTGTGTTACATGCCAAATTTCATGATGTTTATATGTTTTATGTTAAATGTTACATTTGATATTGTGCAAGCATGTTCATAAGTATGTATTATCATATAATGCCTATCATGAATCGTATACTCATAACATATCACATCCATGAAAGCACACACCACATCATGATTGCTTTTACAATGATTTTCGTGTTTTCAAATCTCATCAAAGTGAGTTCTCATGACGGGCATGTAGTAACTGGAAGGGTACAGTACCGGTAGTCGGAACGTCCTGTCTAGGCTGGCATTCGTATAAATCCAAAATAAAAGGACCAGTTTGCCTACCTGGGGACTAACGATGAGAGTACGAAGTAACTATTAGGCCAAAGCATGCTATACCAAACGTCGTGTGAACTAACCCACTTTGAGTTGTCATTGTGTCTACACCTGGACACGTTCCGACCAAACATCTCATGAACATATTTTATGGTTTGCATTCGGGGGATGCGAGTGTTAAATTGCCAATACTAATGTGAATCCTACCAAGCCAATAGCCATGGGGGCCCACATGACTATGTAGGTGAAGGTATGGGGGACATTTGAGGCCCAACATGAGCGAACCCAAGACATCCTATGGATGTAGTTGCATTATTGATATTTATGTTATTTTCATTTTCTTAAAGACACATGACACCTAAAAAGACATCATAAACTCACAATCTTCTCATTGTATGATCCTGTAGATGTCGTCTAGACAGCAACGAAGGGGTAAAAGATCGGGAAGGTCTCAGGAACGTTTGGCCACTCAGATCGCGAAACAAATGGCCACGATATTTGCCTGACATTGTGGTCCAAGTACAACAAGCCCTTGCTACAAATCCTACTAACCCTCCCCAACAACAGGACCAGAACATCGACAACCCTCCTACCAGCAAGTGCTCTTACAAACATTTTAAGTCTTGTGATCCTCCTAAATTTTGAAGGGACCGAGGGTGTCACTGCTCTCCTCATTGGTTCGAGGAGATGGAAAACACCTTCCTAAACTGCGATTGTCCTGAGGATCGCAAGGTTCGATACGCCACCGGGAGACTGTTTGGGTAGCTCTCACTTGGTGGAATACTGAGAAAGGAAGAGGGGAACTGAAGATGCGATGGCCTTAACTTGGGAGGAGTTAAGGGAAATCATGACTAGGCGTTTCTGTCCTAGAAGTGAAATTAAAAAGTTGGAGGAGAATTTCATGCTCTAAAGCAAAAGGAGGGTGATCACACTACATATAACAAGAGGTTCTTGGAGTTGAACCAAATGGTTCCAAATTTGTTCACCCCAACCTATCGTCTGATCGAGCACTATATTCGAGGACTTCCCTCGAAAATCCAAGATTCAGTTCTCAGCGTTTCACCAGTAACACTTGAAGCTGCTATGGAGTTAGCAACTGAACTGACCGAAAACCGAATTCGCAACGGAAGTTCAAAGAAGAGAAGAAGAAAGCCCTGTTGAGGGACAAACTTCAAACCACCCCATTTCTTCCTCTAAGTTTGTAACAAGAGGAAGCGCAACACTTGAAATTTTGCAGTTACCCAAACCAATTCCCCTATTCCTGCTGCACCCATTACTCAAGCACTCCTTCACCCGCACCATACAGAAGACCCTACACTGGCCCGTTACCAAAATGTAACCGTTGCCAATATCACCATTCCCCTGCACTTGCATATGCACGCTGCGTGCGCAGTATACTGTTCAAACTTGCCGCATGCCTCAACGAACGAACCGCCACCAACCTTTAACCCAAACCCACCAACAGATAATGGGCCAAGCCCAACAACCCCTACTATTACCACCCACCCAACCTTTAGCCCAAACATATTTCCTAGCCCAATTATCCTATGGGTCAACCAATGCGGGCTTGTTACAATTGTGGCGACCCGAGTCATTTCAGAAACACATGTCCAAGGCTGGTTAATATTATTCATGCTCAGGCCCAAGCCAACCCAGTGAACCAAGCAAACCAAGCTCCCCCACCTGCAAGAGGGAGAGCTTTCAATATCAACGCTAACCAGGCCATAGCTGACGGCAATGTGGTCAACGGTACGTTCCTTATAAATGGTAGATAGCCTCTATGTTATTTGATACTGGTGCGGATAGAAGTTTTGTGTCTTTAGAATTTGAACCTATCTTAAACAAAAATCGGGATAAGCTCATAAATCCATAACGGTAGAAGTTGCGGACAGGAAGCCAGTTTCATTAGACTCTATTTTACGCAACTGTACACTCACCTTAAACGACCACGATTTCTCAGTCGACCTTATTCCTATGAAGCTGGGAAGTTTTGACATCATAATCGGTATGGATTGGCTCAGTCAACATCAGGCGGAAGTTGTATGTCGTGAAAAATTTATTCGTATTCCTCTTTCAAACGGTCAGACTCTTCGAATCATTGGAGAAACCTCGTCGAAAGGGCTCAGCTTAATGTCTTGTCTCCAAGCTCAAAAATATCTTCGCAAGAATTATGTCCGTTTTTAGCTCATATCATCAAGAAGGGAACCACAGAGAAGAAACTTGAAGACATTCCTGTAGTAAAAGACTTCCCCAAGTTTTTCCTGACGACATTTCAGGACTTTTCCTCCAGTTAGAGACGTCGAATTCCGTATTGATCTTATACCTGGTGCTACACCAGTTGCAAAGTCTCCATATAGGTTAGCCCCCTCTGAAATGCAAGAGCTAGCCAGTCAATTGCAAGAGTTAACTGACAAGGATTCATAGTCCTAGCTCGTCGCCTTGGGGTGCACCTGTCCTTTTTGTAAAGAAGAAAGATGGATCTTTTCGTATGTGCATCGACTACAGAGGGCTCAACAAGTTAACAATTTAAGAATCGCTATCCTTTACCTCGCATGATGATCTTCTTGACCAACTACAAGGTGCCACTGCTTTTCAAAAATCGATCTTCGATCTGGCTATCATCAACTTAGAGTGCATGAAGAAGACGTCCCTAAGACTGCTTTTCGAACTCGTTATGGTCACTATGAATTCATGGTTATGCCATTTGGATTAACCAACGCACCAGCTGTCTTCATGGACCTAATGAACAGAGTCTGCAAACCTTATCTTGATCGATTTGTTATAGTCTTCATCGACGATATACTTATTTATTCAAAATCTAAATCTGATCATGAGCGTCATCTTCGACTCGTTCTTGCACTTCTAGAAAAGGAAAAGCTTTATGCCAAATTCTCCAAATGTGAATTCTGGTTAAAAGAGGTGCAATTCCTCGGGCATGTAGTCAATGACAAGGGAATACATGTTGACCCTTCAAAGATCAAAGCGGTTCAAGAATGGCAAGCTCCACGTACACCAACTGAAGTAAGATCTTTTTTGGACTAGCTGGCTATTATCGTCGGTTCATTTCAAACTTCTCTCGCATTGCTGTACCACTCACGGCTTTAACTCATAAGGGACAACCTTTCATATGGGGACCCAAGCAAGAAGAAGCCTTTCAAACTCTTAAACAGAAACTTTGTGATGCACCAATCCTCACTCTTCCTGAAGGTTGTGATGATTTTGTAGTCTATTGCGACGCGTCAGGGCAAGGATTAGGCTGCGTTCTTATGCAAAGAGGAAAAGTCATAGCTTATGATTCGAGACAACTCAAGACACATGAAAAGAACTACACCACTCATGACCTAGAACTTGGAGCCGTTGTGTTCGCTCTTAAGATATGGAGACATTATCTCTATGGTACCAAGTGTGAAATATACACTGACCACAAGAGTCTTCAACATATCTTCAATCAAAAAGAGCTAAACATGAGGCAACGAAGATGGGTCGAACTTCTAAATGATTACGACTGTGAAATTAGATACCACCCTGGTAAAGCAAATGTGGTGGCTGATGCACTTAGTCGAAAGGGTTATGCGAACTCCATTCATCTTCTATGTTCGCAAATTATAACCGACATTAAAGATCAAATTCGAGAAGCCCAACACGTTTCAATAACAGAAGAAGATGTACGAAAGGAGATGTCATGTGGAGCGAGCTAAAACTTGAAACTAAATCAGACGGTATTCTGTATTACCTAGATCGTATCTGGATTCCTAACCACAACAATCTTCGTGAAACTCTTATGAATGAAGCTCACAAAACGCGATATTCTATACACCCAGGAGCCGATAAGATGTATCAAGACCTACGATACACCTATTGGTGGCCTGGAATGAAGAAGGATATTGCCGTTTTTGTTTCCAAGTGCCTCACATGTTCCAAGGTGAAGGCTGAACACCAAAGACCCTCAGGACTTCTAGTCCAACCGGAAATACCTGTATGGAAGTGGGAAAATATAACCATGGATTTCATTACCGGGTTACCTCGCACTTCTGGTGGGTATGACACTATATGGGTGATTATAGACCGACTTACAAAATCAGCTCACTTTATTCCTATCCGCGAAGATTTCAAGAACGAAAAGCTTGCACGTATTTATATCAACGAAATCGTAAGCCGGCATGGGGTACCGTTAAGTATTATTTCTGATCGTGATGGTCGTTTCACCTCACGAACATGGCAAGCAGTACAATCCGCTATGGGCACACGATTAGATCTCAGTACCGCCTATCATCCTCAAACTGATGGACAGTCTGAGCGCACCATTCAAACTCTTAAGATATGCTTAGAGCATGTGTCATAGACTTCAAGGGAAATTGGGACGCCCACCTACCATTAGTAGAATTTTCGTACAACAACAGCTATCATTCGAGCATCGGCATGGCACCTTTTGAAGCCTTATATGGACGTAAGTGCCGATCTCCTGTATGTTGGCACGAAATTGGGGAAGCACAAATTACTGGTCCAGAATTGATCCAAGAAACCACAGACAAGATCCATCAAATTCGAACAATCTTCTAGCGGCTCAAAGTCATCAAAAGAGTTATGCAGATAAACGACAGAAGCCCTTAGAATTTAACATTGGTGATCATGTGCTTTTAAAAGTATCACCGTGGAAGGGAGTAGTTCGTTTTGGTCAAAAGGGAAGCTAGCACCTCGTTACGTAGGACCTTTCAAGATACTTGAAAGAGTAGGTCCTGTAGCATACAAGCTTGACCTACCAGAAGAACTCAACAGGATTCATCCCACATTCCACGTGTCGAACTTGAAGAAGTGTCTCGCTGATGAGAATCTCCATATTCCGCTGGAAGATATTCAGATTGATGAATCTATGCATTTTATTGAAAGACCAGTGGAGATCATGGACTACGGGGAGAAACGTCTTCGACGAAGTCGCATTCCAATTGTTAGGGTACGCTGGAGTCGAAACGGGGACCTGAGTTTACTTGGGAACGTGAAGACTCAATGCGTGAAAAATACCCGCATCTTTTTCCTACTACTTCAACTACTTAAATTTCGGGACGAAATTCCTAAAAGTAGGGGATACTGTAACATTTGTAAAAATCGGGTTTTCAAAACCCGCTCCGTTTTGTAATCGAATATCGAGTTATAAAAGTTACATTGAATATTTATGATTATTTACATATAAAACGATACATAATTAATAAATAGACTAAACTATAAAAAATTATATTTGATAAAAAGCTAAAATAAAATAAATAAAAAAATTATGTTGCTGCCGGGACTCGAACCCGGGTCAGCCAAGACACACTCCAACGCTTTAACACACACTCACATCACCACTCCGCCACTTTGTGTTTTCTGTTATCACTAGGAAACAAATGAGATTTATATACAGACTAAGTTAAACCGGTTCCGCCAACTGAGAAACGGAAAACGGCAAAGCAATCGTCAAATCGTTTGATTTCTCGCGTATTCACGTTCATAACCGATGAACCGATGTCTTTAATCAATTCAGAATTGATTGAGCATCAAGTCTCATCATTATCGGCCTTCATAACCGAAAAGCAATCAAATCCTGAATACTTCAATCCAAGCTCACTCTCGCGACTCAGAAACGTCATAACCTTACTCCATTTCATTTTCGTCACATTCTTCAGACCATCAGAACGCTTAAATCAGTTCGCCGGAATTTTCTGCAAATCCCGCCGGAAAACCGTATTCATCCTCAAACGGTAATTCTCTCAAATTATTGCAGTTCAACAATTATTAGACTATTTCTAACCTAAACCTCTCAATTGAAATCGAATTCAGGCGCTGTATTCAACTAATTCCAGTTCGCCGGAACTCCCCTGAAAATTTCTAATTCCGTCTGTGAAACGGTAAGGGTCTTCAAACACATCGATAACGTTTGTTTATCACTTCAATTCCACATTCGACTAATCAAAATAGTTAATTATCTTGTTCAGTTGAAGAGCATAAAAACAGGAACCGACACATCGCCGGAAATCTGAAATAAACCGTTCATCGGTATGTTCACCTCTAATTACCGTCTCTGCCTTTTCATTTAAGTTTTAATAATGTCTGTAAATCGTAAACACAAGGAACGAGATAGTAAATCAGATTGACTGTAATTAGAATGAAGAAGACGAAGCTAACTAAGTTATAAGTATATTTAAACTAGTAAAATGAACGGGTTAGACACATCAGTCCAGCGGTGGACTGTGTGCAAAATACAAACGCACGTCCCGAGTTCGATTCCTGCTATACGCACTCCTTATATAATAAAATGCCTTTTTGTTTAAAAACTAAACCGGGATAACTCAGTTAGTTGTTAAGTATAATAAAAACCGAGATAATAACCAGGTTAGACACACAGTCCAGCGGTGGACTGTGTGCAACATAAACCATACGTCGCGCGTTCGAAACCCGTCACTTGCACCGGTCCGTTGAATTAAAATGTTTTTGAAATTAAAAAGAATTTCGGTTAAAATGAATAAGTGTATAAATATAATTAAAAACAAGATTATTTCGGGTTAGACACGTAGCTCAGTTGGTAGAGCTGCGTGCACGCGTACGGGAGGTCTCGGGTTCGAGCCTCACCCAGCGCAAACCATGCTCCTGACCGAACCGGTCAACAAGTCAACAGGTCAACGGTCAACGGTACAACGCAAAATAAACAATTTTTTTATATTTTTATTTATTTAATTTAATTTAAAAATTAATTAAAAATACTAAAAATAAATTTTTAAAGATAGAAAATAGCCTTAAACTCACAAAAATATATCTAAAAATTTCATTAAAATCCTTAATAAAATCCACTCATTTAATATATTTTTCCGTTATTATTTAGGTTAGTAATCCTCGTTGTTCCGCTCATCTAATTCGTGCGCATATCACCATCTCCAATCCAACGCACCCAATGTGAGTGAATCTTTACAAATTCCCCGTTTTAATCACGTTTTGGGGTGTATCATGTGTCTTGTTATATATATATTATACTTAAACCATTGTGCATGCATCATATCATGAACTAGTGTATTCAGTTTGTTTCTGTTGTGTAGTTATTGTTGGATGCAAGTTTATTATTTTCAGTACATGCAATTTCATAGGCCGCCGCTCCCCATTACATTATGAGCGTTGAGCATGTTCCCCATTTCATTATGAGGTTGAACCTGGCGTGCCCACATACGATCGGCTCCGTTTGATTGAGCCTTGATCGCACAGACATTTTCATTTCATACATGATCATCGCTCGTTGATTACCTTGATCACATTCATTATGTTATTAATATGAGTTGGTATGTTCATGTATGCTGTCATATGTTATTGTATGTTATAGTGTGACTGCTATTTGCCATTGCTTGATTATTTACATTTGCTCATCTATGATTATGCACAAATTTTCATTGATAAAC
Source organism: Scalesia atractyloides (assembly GCA_947069175.1). Taxonomy (NCBI): domain Eukaryota; kingdom Viridiplantae; phylum Streptophyta; class Magnoliopsida; order Asterales; family Asteraceae; genus Scalesia; species Scalesia atractyloides. The sequence goes on from CAMTDV010000023.1 coordinate 16,700,630, forward strand.
TAACAATTAATTTATTAATAAATGTTTATCTAATAAGGTTCACTCGCCAACTTATGTTGACCCAAAAACTCCCATTTTTACACATGATACAGGTGAACCAGCAGCAGCTAGGAACACATAGGACTTGGACTAGAAGAATAAAACGATTTAGAGTTGGGATTGTTATGTTGGTTTATTTTCTTTGTATTGAATGAACATGTTTGGATTTTTGGAAATGTAACTTTGACTTTATTAAATATGAAACATATTATAAATGTCATGAGCTTTGGTGATAACCCAATTATGCCCCGACTCTTATTCCGCTGCGGGTCGGGGTGTGACAGATTGGTATCAGAGCCATGACTATAGGGATATAGGATAGGTTATTAGACCCTTAGAGCCTATACTATAGTCGATTAGAAACTATAAGATTTTTGTGTGTTACATGCCAAATTTCATGATGTTTATATGTTTATGTTAAATGTTACATTTATATTGTGCAAGCATGTTCATAAGTATGTATTATCATATAATGCCTATCATGAATCGTATACTCATAACATATCACATCCATGAAAGCACACACCACATCATGATTGCTTTTACAATGATTTTCGTGTTTTCAAATCTCATCAAAGTGAGTTCTCATGACGGGCATGTAGTAACTGGAAGGGTACCAGTACCGGTAGTCGGAACGTCCTGTCTAGGCTGGCATTCGTATAAATCCAAAATAAAGGACCAGTTTGCCTACCTGGGGACTAACGATGAGAGTACGAAGTACCTATTAGGCCAAAGCATGCTATACCAAACGTCGTGTGAACTAACCCCACTTTGAGTTGTCATTGTGTCTACACCTGGACACGTTCCGACCAAACATCTCATGAACATATTTTGTGGTTTGCATTCGGGGGATGCGAGTGTTAAATTGCCAATACTAATGTGAATCCTACCAAGCCAATAGCCATGGGGGCCCACATGACTATGTAGGTGAAGGTATGGGGGACATTTGAGGCCCAACATGAGCGAACCCAAGACATCCTATGGATGTAGTTGCATTATTGATATTTATGTTATTTTCATTTTCTTAAAGACACATGACACCTAAAAAGACATCATAAACTCACAATCTTCTCATTGTATGATCCTGTAGATGTCGTCTAGACAGCAACGAAGGGGTAAAAGATCGGGAAGGTCTCAGGAACGTTTGGCCACTCAGATCGCGAAACAAATGGCCACGATATGCCTGACATTGTGGTCCAAGTACAACAAGCCCTTGCTACAAATCCTACTAACCCTCCCCAACAACAGGACCAGAACATCGACAACCCTCCTACCAGCAAGTGCTCTTACAAACATTTTAAGTCTTGTGATCCTCCTAAATTTGAAGGGACCGAGGGTGTCACTGCTCTCCTACATTGGTTCGAGGAGATGGAAAACACCTTCCTAAACTGCGATTGTCCTGAGGATCGCAAGGTTCGATACGCCACCGGGAGACTATTTGGAGTAGCTCTCACTTGGTGGAATACTGAGAAAGGGAAGAGGGGAACTGAAGATGCGATGGCCTTAACTTGGGAGGAGTTAAGGGAAATCATGACTAGGCGTTTCTGTCCTAGAAGTGAAATTAAAAAGTTGGAGGATGAATTTCATGCTCTAAAGCAAAAGGAGGGTGATCACACTACTATAACAAGAGGTTCTTGGAGTTGAACCAAATGGTTCCAAATTTGTTCACCCCAACCTATCGTCTGATCGAGCACTATATTCGAGGACTTCCCTCGAAAATCCAAGATTCAGTTCTCAGCGTTTCACCAGTAACACTTGAAGCTGCTATGGAGTTAGCAACTGAACTGACCGAAAACCGAATTCGCAACGGAAGTTCAAAGAAGAGAAGAAGAAAGCCCCTGTTGAGGGACAAACTTCAAACCACCCCATTCCTTCCTCTAAGTTTGCTAACAAGAGGAAGCGCAACACCAGAAATTTTGCAGTTACCCAAACCAATTCCCCTATTCCTGCTGCACCCATTACTCAAGTCACTCCTTCACCCGCACCATACAGAAGACCCTACACTGGCCCGTTACCAAAATGTAACCGTTGCCAATATCACCATTCCCCTGATCATCCTTGCCAATATGCACCGGCTGCGGTCGCGCAGTCATACTGTTCAAACTTGCCGCATGCCTCAACGAACGAACCGCCACCAACCTTTAACCCAAACCCATCAACAGATAATGGGCCAAGCCCAACAACCCCTACTATTACCACCCACCCAACCTTTAGCCCAAACATATTTCCAGCCCAATTATCCTATGGGTCAACCAATGCGGGCTTGTTACAATTGCGGCGACCCGAGTCATTTCAGAAACACATGTCCAAGGCTGGTTAATATTATTCATGCTCAGGCCCAAGCCAACCCAGTGAACCAAGCAAACCAAGCTCCCCCACCTGCAAGAGGGAGAGCTTTCAATATCAACGCTAACCAGGCCAGAGCTGACGGCAATGTGGTCAACGGTACGTTCCTTATAAATGGTAGATATGCCTCTATGTTATTTGATACTGGTGCGGATAGAAGTTTTGTGTCTTTAGAATTTGAACCTATCTTAAACAAAAATCGGGATAAGCTCATGGAATCCATAACGGTAGAAGTTGCGGACGGAAGCCAGTTTCATTAGACTCTATTTTACGCAACTGTACACTCACCTTAAACGACCACGATTTCTCAGTCGACCTTATTCCTATGAAGCTGGGAAGTTTTGACATCATAATCGGTATGGATTGGCTCAGTCAACATCAGGCGGAAGTTGTATGTCGTGAAAAATTTATTCGTATTCCTCTTTCAAACGGTCAGACTCTTCGAATCATTGGAGAAACCTCGTCGAAAGGGCTCAGCTTAATGTCTTGTCTCCAAGCTCAAAAATATCTTCGCAAGAATTATGTCGCGTTTTTAGCTCATATCATCAAGAAGGGAACCACAGAGAAGAAACTTGAAGACATTCCTGTAGTAAAAGACTTCCCGCAAGTTTTTCCTGACGACATTTCAGGACTTCCTCCAGTTAGAGACGTCGAATTCCGTATTGATCTTATACCTGGTGCTACACCAGTTGCAAAGTCTCCATATAGGTTAGCCCCCTCTGAAATGCAAGAGCTAGCCAGTCAATTGCAAGAGTTGACTGACAAGGATTCATACGTCCTAGCTCGTCGCCTTGGGGTGCACCTGTCCTTTTTGTAAAGAAGAAAGATGGATCTTTTCGTATGTGCATCGACTACAGAGAGCTCAACAAGTTAACAATCAAGAATCACTATCCTTTACCTCGCATGATGATCTTCTTGACCAACTACAAGGTGCCAGCTGCTTTTCAAAAATCGATCTTCGATCTGGCTATCATCAACTTAGAGTGCATGAAGAAGACGTCCCTAAGACTGCTTTTCGAACTCGTTATGGTCACTATGAATTCATGGTTATGCCATTTGGATTAACCAACGCACCAGCTGTCTTCATGGACCTAATGAACAGAGTCTGCAAACCTTATCTTGATCGATTTGTTATAGTCTTCATCGACGATATACTTATTTATTCAAAATCTAAATCTGATCATGAGCGTCATCTTCGACTCGTTCTTGCACTTCTAGAAAAGGAAAAGCTTTATGCCAAATTCTCCAAATGTGAATTCTGGTTAAAAGAGGTGCAATTCCTCGGGCATGTAGTCAATGACAAGGGAATACATGTTGACCCTTCAAAGATCAAAGCGGTTCAAGAATGGCAAGCTCCACGTACACCAACTGAAGTAAGATCTTTTTTGGACTAGCTGGCTATTATCGTCGGTTCATTTCAAACTTCTCTCGCATTGCTGTACCACTCACGGCTTTAACTCATAAGGGACAACCTTTCATATGGGGACCCAAGCAAGAAGAAGCCTTTCAAACTCTTAAACAGAAACTTTGTGATGCACCAATCCTCACTCTTCCTGAAGGTTGTGATGATTTTGTAGTCTATTGCGACGCGTCAGGGCAAGGATTAGGCTGCGTTCTTATGCAAAGAGGAAAAGTCATAGCTTATGATTCGAGACAACTCAAGACACATGAAAAGAACTACACCACTCATGACCTAGAACTTGGAGCCGTTGTGTTCGCTCTTAAGATATGGAGACATTATCTCTATGGTACCAAGTGTGAAATATACACTGACCACAAGAGTCTTCAACATATCTTCAATCAAAAAGAGCTAAACATGAGGCAACGAAGATGGGTCGAACTTCTAAATGATTACGACTGTGAAATTAGATACCACCCTGGTAAAGCAAATGTGGTGGCTGATGCACTTAGTCGAAAGGGTTATGCGAACTCCATTCATCTTCTATGTTCGCAAATTATAACCGACATTAAAGATCAAATTCGAGAAGCCCAACACGTTTCAATAACAGAAGAAGATGTACGAAAGGAGATGTCATGTGGAGCCGAGCTAAAACTTGAAACTAAATCAGACGGTATTCTGTATTACCTAGATCGTATCTGGATTCCTAACCACAACAATCTTCGTGAAACTCTTATGAATGAAGCTCACAAAACGCGATATTCTATACACCCAGGAGCCGATAAGATGTATCAAGACCTACGATACACCTATTGGTGGCCTGGAATGAAGAAGGATATTGCCGTTTTTGTTTCCAAGTGCCTCACATGTTCCAAGGTGAAGGCTGAACACCAAAGACCCTCAGGACTTCTAGTCCAACCGGAAATACCTGTATGGAAGTGGGAAAATATAACCATGGATTTCATTACCGGGTTACCTCGCACTTCTGGTGGGTATGACACTATATGGGTGATTATAGACCGACTTACAAAATCAGCTCACTTTATTCCTATCCGCGAAGATTTCAAGAACGAAAAGCTTGCACGTATTTATATCAACGAAATCGTAAGCCGGCATGGGGTACCGTTAAGTATTATTTCTGATCGTGATGGTCGTTTCACCTCACGAACATGGCAAGCAGTACAATCCGCTATGGGCACACGATTAGATCTCAGTACCGCCTATCATCCTCAAACTGATGGACAGTCTGAGCGCACCATTCAAACTCTTAAGATATGCTTAGAGCATGTGTCATAGACTTCAAGGGAAATTGGGACGCCCACCTACCATTAGTAGAATTTTCGTACAACAACAGCTATCATTCGAGCATCGGCATGGCACCTTTTGAAGCCTTATATGGACGTAAGTGCCGATCTCCTGTATGTTGGCACGAAATTGGGGAAGCACAAATTACTGGTCCAGAATTGATCCAAGAAACCACAGACAAGATCCATCAAATTCGAACAATCTTCTAGCGGCTCAAAGTCATCAAAAGAGTTATGCAGATAAACGACAGAAGCCCTTAGAATTTAACATTGGTGATCATGTGCTTTTAAAAGTATCACCGTGGAAGGGAGTAGTTCGTTTTGGTCAAAAGGGGAAGCTAGCACCTCGTTACGTAGGACCTTTCAAGATACTTGAAAGAGTAGGTCCTGTAGCATACAAGCTTGACCTACCAGAAGAACTCAACAGGATTCATCCCACATTCCACGTGTCGAACTTGAAGAAGTGTCTCGCTGATGAGAATCTCCATATTCCGCCGGAAGATATTCAGATTGATGAATCTATGCATTTTATTGAAAGACCAGTGGAGATCATGGACTACGGGGAGAAACGTCTTCGACGAAGTCGCATTCCAATTGTTAGGGTACGCTCGGAGTCGAAACGGGGACCTAAGTTTACTTGGGAACGTGAAGACTCAATGCGTGAAAAATACCCGCATCTTTTTCCTACTACTTCAACTACTTAAATTTCGGGACGAAATTCCTAAAAGTAGGGGATACTGTAACATTTGTAAAAATCGGGTTTTCAAAACCCGCTCCGTTTTGTAATCGAATATCGAGTTATAAAAGTTACATTGAATATTTATGATTATTTACATATAAAACGATACATAATTAATAAATAGACTAAACTATAAAAATTATATTTGATAAAAAGCTAAAATAAAATAAATAAAAAAATTATGTTGCTGCCGGGACTCGAACCCGGGTCAGCCAAGACACACTCCAACGCTTTAACACACACTCACATCACCACTCCGCCACTTTGTGTTTTCTGTTATCACTAGGAAACAAATGAGATTTATATACAAACTAAGTTAAACCGGTTCCGCCAACTGAGAAACGGAAAACGGCAAAGCAATCGTCAAATCGTTTGATTTCTCGCGTATTCACGTTCATAACCGATGAACCGATGTCTTTAATCAATTCAGAATTGATTGAGCATCAAGTCTCATCATTATCGGCCTTCATAACCGAAAAGCAATCAAATCCTGAATACTTCAATCCAAGCTCACTCTCGCGACTCAGAAACGTCATAACCTTACTCCATTTCATTTTCGTCACATTTTCAGACCATCAGAACGCTTAAATCAGTTCGCCGGAATTTTCTGCAAATCCCGCCGGAAAACCGTATTCATCCTCAAACGGTAATTCTCTCCAGATTATTGCAGTTCAACAATTATTAGACTATTTCTAACCTAAACCTCTCAATTGAAATCGAATTCAGGCGCTGTATTCAACTAATTCCAGTTCGCCGGAACTCCCCTGAAAATTTCTAATTCCGTCTGTGAAACGGTAAGGGTCTTCAAACACATCGATAATGTTTGTTTATCACTTCAATTCCACATTCGACTAATCAAAATAGTTAATTATCTTGTTCAGTTGAAGAGCATAAAAACAGGAACCGACACATCGCCGGAAATCTGAAATAAACCGTTCATCGTTATGTTCACCTCTAATTACCGTCTCTGCCTTTTCATTTAAGTTTTAATAATGTCTGTAAATCTTAAACACAAGGAACGAGATAGTAAATCAGATTGACTGTAATTAGAATGAAGAAGACGAAGCTAACTAAGTTATAAGTATATTTAAACTAGTAAAATGAACGGGTTAGACACACAGTCCAGCGGTGGACTGTGTGCAAAATACAAACGCACGTCCTGAGTTCGATTCCTGCTATACGCACTCCTTATATAATAAAATGCCTTTTTGTTTAAAACTAAACCGGGATAACTCAGTTAGTTGTTAAGTATAATAAAAACCGAGATAATAACCAGGTTAGACACACAGTCCAGCGGTGGACTGTGTGCAACATAAACCATACGTCGCGCGTTCGAAACCCGTCACTTGCACCGGTGCGTTGAATTAAAATGTTTTTGAAATTAAAAAGAATTTCGGTTAAAATGAATAAGTGTATAAATATAATTAAAAACAAGATTATTTCGGGTTAGACACGTAGCTCAGTTGGTAGAGCTGCGTGCACGCGTACGGGAGGTCTCGGGTTCGAGCCTCACCCAGCGCAAACCATGCTCCTGACCGAACCGGTCAACAAGTCAACAGGTCAACGGTCAACGGACAACGCAAAATAAACAATTTTTTTTATATTTTTATTTATTTAATTTAATTTAAAAATTAATTAAAAATACTAAAAAATAACATTTTTAAAGATAGAAAATAGCCTTAAACTCACAAAAATATATCTAAAAATTTCATTAAAATCCTTAATAAAATCCACTCATTTAATATATTTTTCCGTTATTATTTAGGTTAGTAATCCTCGTTGTTCCGCTCATCTAATTCGTGCGCATATCACCATCTCCAATCCAACGCACCCAATGTGAGTGAATCTTTACAAATTCCCCGTTTTAATCACGTTTTGGGGTGTATCATGTGTCTTGTTATATATATATTATACTTAAACCTTTGTGCATGCATCATATCATGAACTAGTGTATTCAGTTTGTTTCTGTTGTGTAGTTATTGTTGGATGCAAGTTTATTATTTTCAGTACATGCAATTTCATAGGCCGCCGCTCCCCATTACATTATGAGCGTTGAGCATGTTCCCCATTTCATTATGAGGTTGAACCTGGCGTGCCCAATACGATCGGCTCTGTTTGATTGAGCCTTGATCGCACAGACATTATCATTTTCAGTACATGCAATACGATCGGCTCCGTTTGATTGAGCCTTGATCGCACAGTTTCATTTATGTTATTTACAGTATGATGTTGGTATGTTCATGTATACTGTCATATGTTATTGTATGTTATAGTGTGACTGCTATTTGCCATTGCTTGATTATTTACATTTGCTCATCTATGATTATGCACAAATTTTCATTGATAAACTAACAATTAATTTATTAATAAATGTTTATCTAATAAGGTTCACTCGCCAACTTATGTTGACCCAAAAACTCCCATTTTTACACATGATACAGGTGAACCAGCAGCAGCTAGAAACACATAGGACTTGGACTAGAAGAATAAAACGATTTAGAGTTGGGATTGTTATGTTGGTTTATTTTCTTTGTATTGAATGAACATGTTTGGATTTTTGGAAATGTAACTTTGACTTTATTAAATATGAAACATATTAATAAATGTCATGAGCTTTGGTGATAACCCAATTATGCCCCGACTCTTATTCCGCTGCGAGTCGGGGTGTGACATATCTTTTTCTCAAAATTTAAGGACCGGTTTATAGGATATTTTCTTGATATTTTGTAGCAACATTTTGGAGAAGTAAACATAATTATAAATAACAGAAACAATACATATATTCTTGATTTTATCTATGCTACCTTAACAAAGAAACTAGGTTTTCTACCCTTATGGTAATTTGCACTAATTTTTAAGATGACACACTAAAGGTTAAGAACAAATCTACATCAAATTCACATACTTTTGCCATGTTCTTACATTTCTAACCCTTGCTCTTTAAAATTCACAAATGAAGGTAATTTTCAAACAATATGGCTTTGTTTCATGTCAAAAAGTTACCTAGGAGTTAGTTATCACATGAGCACATAGAAAACCTATAATATTCATTAATTAGAATCTTATTTCATATTTTACATAAGATACTCTCTTTGGGAAGAATGTATATATGTTTTTGTAATGTTGCTTACAAATTGTAAGATGAATATTAAAATTATATTTTAAGTGTTTGTCCATATTTAAGATGTAGACTACATGAACCAAAGAAACACCAAAATAAAAGCATCACTTATCACCACTAAATAATAAATCCATCTTTATTGTCAAACAGGTGTTTAGATGGCAAAAATGTAGGTATATTGATATGAATTTTTACCATTAAGGAAAAGCAAAACAACTACATGTTTGATTGCCTGCACATGGGTTAAGCCTTCTACTAAATATGATACTATAAAATGGTAATAGATTTATTAGTGCTTGATGAGAGATTAATATTGTATTTTCACCTTTTATTTCCATAAAAATGTTGGCGCCCACAAACGTCATACACACACCAAAAACCCAACAACAACTACAAGGCGACAAAATAGACGTACATGCTGCAACGCACGGGCCTTCCCACTAGTTATGATGTATATATTTTTTCTTTTTGCAGGTTTAATGTCTAAATGAAAGAATAAAAACTAAGAGGGCTTATAAGCAAATGATGTATACACTAGGGGTTAAGTGAAACGTTTCAGTGACTTTCAATGATCAATATTGTCGGCCGAGGAAAGAGGTATGAAACAAAATTGAAGTGTAAGTCAAAAGACAGAGTAGTTTGACATCTTTTTTTTATTATATGGAAAATAATAGACTTCGACATGTGCCTCTACATTTTTCTTACTCTACCCTACATTTTTATAGATACTCATAAAATGTTATATGATACAAATTCAAAATTTTAAAACTTTTACAAATGGATCATGGGTTGTTTAGCATTTCTTTTTCAAAGATCATGAATGTGTTTGATCAAAAATCAACTTATAGAAGACGCCTAATATTTAGATGACGAAAGCCTCATCATTTTTGAAGAACATGTAACATATGAAAGAAACCAAAACTTTGAATCAGGGGTAGACCTGAGTTATAAATACAGGTGTCTTGTGACACTAGTAGCTCTTTTAACATATTATTATTCAACATTAGTAGGTTTTTCATTTACGTATTCAACATTTGTGTGACACTCAACAATCACCAGGTGTATATGATACATTTGTATGGATACTCATAGGATAAACCACAAAATTTTTAAACAATATGTGATTTTAATTATACAAACAAAAAGTATGATGCGACAAAAAGTATCTATATTGTTATTAATATTTTAGAATAAACCAAATAAAAAAGTAAATATAATTATAAACAAATATTACAATAATATTTACAATATAAAGTGACAACTGTTTTTTTATATTAGGATTTATTTTCTAGGATAACATTTCATCAATTATATATGAGGCTAGGTGTTATGGTATCACACCCTTAGGGGCTTTATCATGCCATGTGAGCGTTATGTAGGTGACACATAAGTGGAGGGCTTTATGTTAACTTTCACGGTGTGGAATAAAACCCTTATATAGCCTTTTTTAACTATATTAAATAAAAAAAAACAACAAAATCTGATTGGTTGATGGAGGTAGACCCATTGCTTTCTTCCTCTCACGCGTGTTATTCCTTTGGTGGATGCCAAAGATAGCATCTCCATTGGCAGAGGCAGGATGATGTGGGACACTATAGGACCCTAAAATGAATGAGGTGACATGGGACACAAAACTACACCTGGTCCAACAAAGTGACCTCCCTATATATCTTAGATCGTTTATTCTTTTGAATAAAATTGATCACTTATTGCCCAACAACAATCTCTTTATACACTACATTGCGTAATAAATTATTTGTATCGTTTTTTCAAGCATAAAGGCATGATTGTCTTTATTTTTGGTAAGAATAAGTCTATGAAAGTAATTACATTACACTCCAAGTGAGGCCATCGTTACAACAACCTTTTCCTTTTATAATATTACACTCTACTTGAGGTCGTTGTGTAATCTTATTAAAAACCATGCCAGTGATTCAGAAAAAAAAAATTGCGAGTGTAATTTTATTTTTGTTTTATACATTTCTATATGGGATTTATTGTGGGTTGACTTATTGAACTATCTAGATTATTATTTGATGATCTGTATAAATTCCGATTCTTTTTAGATTTTATACTTAGATGTAAGAAGGCCAACGTATTGACATGCTAAAAATAGAGATAGTACATAGTTAATTTTCAAGGTAAACTAATTTAATAATGATTCTTTCTATTAAATTACAACCAACAATTTTTACTATAATTAAGATGTCACACAACTAACCACATGTTAGCTCCCATGGTACCTTTCACGTTCAAGAGCTTATCTACTTAACATTAATGAAGAGTCATTTTCAGAATTTCACCTCAACTAGAATAAGTCATGTCTTTTTGAATAATTGCGAGCTTAAAAGTCCTCATTGATATTATATAGAAGCTCAAAATAGTTAATATTGTTAATTTATTATATCTAAAAGTAGAAGAGTCTTAAAGACCCCTAACCTACCTTCTAATTAATAATTGAACTATTATTTTTGTTTATCTAACCAAATTATTGTATTATTTTTTTGTCTGTGAAGTGCACTAAAATGAGTGTTAATATGTTATATTTGGGAAGTTAAAATTTGAAGATATATATTTGACTCGAAATGCAACTCTATTCACTTGTATTGACACCTCCAAATTGACTTTTTGTCATCGGAACAAATTTTCTTAATACATTACTAAAGGTGTAGGGAACTCACAAGTCACAATCAACAAGTATTTAATCAACTGACATTAAAATAAAATTATGTCTTCTCAATTTAATCAAATATATATCTAAAAGTACTTAATTTAAAAGAGACACTCGCCTAGCTTATTTTACTATTAAACTTTTTTTAATTAAAACTAAATATCGTTAGAAAAAACATGCTCTTTGGTTGCAAATTCCGGCTGGCCACCGCTGAAAAATCAAGAAATTAGCCGGAACCATCATTAAATCGGACACACACTTTAGATACGTAAAAACTTCTTTTTCATCAAAAGACAATATTGATTTAAGAGAACTAAACAATAACATTATTATTATTAAATGTCGATTATAGAAAGAAATTATATGCGTAAGAAATAATAAGAGCATATTTTTTTTCACCGGTTTATAACACTATGATATTAAATAATACCCATTCAATCAGCCCAGGCCTGTAAATGAGCCAAAAGAATACAAACAAAGGCATGTTCACGTTCGTTCATTTAACTTAAACCAAATACAAATACGGACACGAAATATAATCGAACATATTTTTTTTTGTTCATGTTCGTTTATTAAGAAAATGGGCATGTTCGTGTTCGTTTATGTTCGTTCGTTTAAAACCTAAATGATCAGTTCACGAACGTAAACAGACGTAAACAAACGAACTTAAATGAAATAACTTAACAAATAATAAATAACACAAATGAACATAAATGAACACAAATAAACATAATTTAGTAAACATAAACGAGCATAAAATAATTCTTTTATATAAATTATTGCTTAATTACGACAAATTCAATTGGAAAATACATTTTTACTGCTAGAGAGTCCAGTTACCTGTTACTTATATTTGTATAAGTAGTAAAAAGTTCTCTTTAGGTTTAATATCTATATAAATGTAACTATTATTATGTATTTAAATTGAAACGAACATAAACGAACGTCATAAATAAAAAGGAACAAACAAAATGTGTGTCAACTCCGTTCATTTAATTAAACGAACAAAAAATCATGTTCATATTCGTTCATTTATTTATTAAATAAACAGATATAAATAAATTTTCTGTCAAACAAATTCACGAACAATTTATGAACGTTTGATTTGTTTAAAGGTCTCCTAATCACGCATACTCAGAGGATACCTGTTACCTCAGTCGACACTCATAATCTTACATTCTAACTTATATCATTGTACTTTGAAACGTGCAAGTAACAATGGATTTTCTATGAATACACCACTCAACAACTCAAAATATATATTTGTCAGAAGTTTTCTTTTCTTTACTTCAAAAGACGCTTGCCAACAAATGGCAAAATACACAACAATCATTTTCCTTTTTCCCAGCCTCATCGACTAGAAACACCAGGATGTATTTTTGGGTCATCCATGGGCTATGGCAATCATGATTTTTGTCATTTTATTTGATAATCAAGAACAATTAAAAATTATATTTACATGCTATATTTTATAAGGCTCGGTTCAAATGAGAACCATCATGAGTTGCGAGAACCAGCAAAACTTTTTGTTCCTGCGTGAGTTGGGTCACTTTTTTTTTGCACAAACGTAGATGAAAATATTATAAACACATCTGTAAAAAAAAGTAAAAGAAATTGTCGAGTCGGTAGTTTTGACTGATGTAAGTTTTTTTTTACATGCTGGCGTAAATTTTGCATGAAGATAAATATTTTTTACGCCTCATGTAAATGTGGGTATGCAGCATTTTTTTTATTTTGCTGAAACAAGTGATATTTTTTATGACTTTTGAGAAAAAATAATTTCGGAAAAATCTTTTGGATGACCTAGTTCTTACGGTTCTTACAACTCAAGTTGGTTTTCATTTTATCCCATCCCATATTCTATACTTCGTATATTATATAAGGTTACGTGTAATGGGATCACGCCTATAATGAGCGACTTGATCCACCACTATGGGCATCAAACATAGGAAGGTGCCCCATGTCTTTTCAACCAATTTTTTAAATGACTAATGAATATTATACGAGTCTGGTCATCCAGGCAAACCCATTAGCTAGAGGCCACTCACGCTCTATGAACACGTACAACCTTTGTGACCAAACCCGCCTACCAATCCAGAAGAACCTATTGCCCAAAGGTCCATTGTATGAAAACCACTAGCCCACCTGAAAAATATTGCATTAAGTGATACTTCAATATATGACCTTCGCATTAAAATACCATGGAGTGTCTCCTTTCAAACCAATAGCCTTTTCAACCAATTAGACTGCATCTTTTCAATTTCATTTTCTTAAGTTATTTGATTAAATTATTATTTTAATAGTTGTTGGATAGTAAAAATTTATAAAACCATCATATACAAAAATAAAAAATGAATGATATCTTATACCTTCATGACAGTGACGTGATAGTTAAACCATAGCCTAAGTACAAGTAAATAAATAATAGTAACATGATCTCAATAACATTCACATTAGCACCACTATAATACTCTATATAATTTAACTCAAAACCATATTTTTTATAATTTTGTTTATTTTTAAAAACTTCCCACATCTCATTTTTAATTTTTATCTCTATTTTACTTGTAAAAGAAATGAGTGAGCGCTGATGTCTACGCAATAGTAACGTGATAAATAATAATAATAATAATAAAAAAAGTAAAAATGTGATTTGATACGTGAATTATTAGTTATGATAACCCGCCTTTTGACATGTCCATTTATATAATCTTCCGACTGTCGCAACTCATCTCTCCCACGTCTCAAAACTGTTTGTTGTTTCAACTTTCAGACGGACGGACGGTTGGTTTCTCCCCTCAATTCCTCAACACCAAAACCGCTTCATTCACTCCAATCCCTTCATCTTCAAACCCCCCCCCCCCCCATTCAAACACCATATGGCAATCGATCTCTACTCAGACACCACCACTAACATGGCAACAAGCCCCAGAATCTCCTTCTCATACGACCTCTCCCAAAACGACACCGTTCCCGTCGAACAGCTTCTCCGATCACTCTCTTCCTCCAGCGTCGATTTCAATTTCTGCGTTCAACAAAACTCCGACCTTCACCATGCTTCCATGGCCGACGAGCTTTTTTACAACGGTAAAATGTTACCAACAGAACTCAGATCCAAAACGACGTCGTTGTTGTCGCCTCCACCGCGCCCGAAACACGACCACTCACGATCACCTGCGGTGACGTCATTGGAATTAGAAGATGAGTTAAATATGAAACAACACAATAATAATAACAATACGAAGTCGTTTTGGGGGTTTAAGAGGAGCAGTAGTTGTGGGAATGGATATGCTCGGAGTTTATGTCCGATTGCTTTGTTGTCTCGTAGTCATTCAACTGGATCTTCTTCGACTAGCTCGAAGCGATCTTCATGTTCCAAGGATGTATTGTATCAGAAACAAAGTAGAAGTTTTCAGAAACCGGTTTCGGCTTCGGCTTCTCAGAAGCCTCCGTTGAGGAAAAATGGTTACGGGTACGGAACCGGAAATGGGAACGGGAACGGCAGTGGGATTCGGATTAACCCGGTTTTGAATTTAGGGTTCGGGTCGTTTTTTAGTAGCAATAGTAAGAATAAAAATAAAAAGTGATTAGTAATGTTAGAAGTTATTTGTGTTAAGGAAAATAGGAATAATATTTGTCGGTTAAAAAGTTCTTTTTTCTTTTTTTATTAATGTTAGTTGATTGGGTATTAGGATTAGATGTGGGGGGTGGGTGGGGTGAAGAAGATAATTGAAGGCACATGCAATTCAGGGTTTTGCAAATAACAGGTAAGATCGCTTTCGTGGGTTTGTCCCTGTGTACCGTTTTGCTTTACTTTTAGGTCACTTTTTCATCTCTTCAAATCCATAATGATATTATAAATTATTGGGATTTGTATAGTGTGGATGCTTATTGTATTTGGTTTTGTTTGTAATCATTAACATTGATGCAATGTTTTCTTAATATCTTTAATTTCCATGTGTTGTACCTTATTATTTTAGCAATTTGTTATATATTATATTCGTCATAATTTAAATACGAGGTGTTTATTATGACTAAAGTGGTGTGAATTCGTTCTATAAAATGAGTTGTAAATAGATTTTAAGGTGTGTGTTACGTAAAAAAGATAAAACTTCACATGTCTTCCTATAATCGTGTGATAAAGTTAAAGTAGATCAGTCAAATTTGGTGGTGTGGTTGTTGGTTATATAAAGAGAAAAGTTATATGACATGAGTAAGTAACATGCATATATATACCAAAAATGAACATGTGATAATTCAAATATACCAAACCATTAATGGAATTTGTTAGTTTTTTTTATTTGACAAATTTAAGGGGTCAAGGGTAAAGTTTAAAACTTGAGGGCACTATTTGAAAATGATCGTACGATAGTAACTTTCTTCACCTTTTCTTAACTCACAAACCATTTTCAAGATTACCCGACAGGAATTTTACTGATGAAGTTTTAAGCCAAATTTATTCGTATTAATATTTTATATATTTATTGAACATTCATTGCACCAGTTCCTTCCGGTCTGGGGGTTTTAAAATGTGGACTGAGCCTTATTTGAAGAACACAAATTATTGGCCAATCAACGTGGAGACAAGTCTTTCGAGTTTGTTTAATAATAAAAGTCAAAACAGTTTTTATTCATATAAAAACTATTCTCAAAAAGTTCTAGTAAACCTACAAAATGGCGGTGAATAAGGTAAAATCTTTAAACATTTTGAGTGGGGAAGTTTTTGGATTCAAGTTCTAAAGACAACAAAATTGAAAAGAAATTTGTCGTTAAAAAAAATCTATAAAGTGTTTGAAAGTAGTTTTTTAATCGAACGCCACATTCTATAAAAACCAGCAAGATTAGGGGTGTTTTTATAAACCGAAACCCGAAAATCGACCCGAATAAAATTAACCCAAACCCAATTATGATGATACCCAATTAACCCGAACAAGATGGAAACCGAAACCAGAAAATAGTACTCGGGTTAAAAGAATGTTAATCGGGTTGACATAAAACATGTCATTTATATTTATACATACATAATAATAGAAAAGTAATAAATTTCCTCCCATTTGTTTTTTTTTTGTGAACATGATGTTTTGTTTCGGTGTTTCGTTGGTTGTTTGAGCAACTAAAAAGATTCAGTTTGATTGATTGATATGATATGACGTTTTCTTTTTAGTTTATAACAACTATTGGGGGTTACAACCGCGCTCTGCGGCGGGGCGACCCAATTTTTAATGGAAACGTAGACGCAATAGTAAAAATAACGTTAGTGACATGAATTCGTTTGATATTAGTTCGGTTCATTAAGATACAAACACTTACCGAAAGAGAAACAAATAAAGTTATGATACGACCAAAAAAATACCGAGATGTGTTTACATCGATCGAAACAATAAAAACAAATATCAATTTCAGTACTGACGTTGTTCGGTCAGTATTAAACCGTTCGTTTTGTTATATGTACAACACTAGGTTCGATTGAAACTTAAGAAAGAAAAAAAAACCAAGAAATAGAAAAGAAAAAGGAAAGATGAAAAAAGTTCAGAAAAGACAAAAATCATGAAATCACAAACATTATAAAGTTCATAAATTATATATATAATAATAATTTGTTGATAAGGTTTGGTTTTGTGCTATTGTATTTCATGCTTTTTTAGTTAATACATATCTTTAATGCATGAGTTTAAACGAAATATCATATTGAGAGTGTTTTTATATTGACATTTGTGTTTTTACTAAATAATAATCATGTTAAGTTAAATTGTAAGTATGCATTAAAACTTGTATTTATAAATTCATATACCGATTAACTGGACCCGAATAAACCCGAGACCGAATAACCCGAATTTTATTTGGGTCGGGTTACGGATAGGATTCCCATAGCAAAAACCCGAATAATCCAAAACCCGATTATAAAACCCGAAGAACACTCCTAAGCAAGATGCTAGAGAGAGCAGTACATCAAAGAATTAGAAATTGAAATTACATGAGAGATACCATTCTCGATTATGCATATTTGCCCTATGCTTGAGTCATAAAAACGTGTTCACAATTATCTCTTCCCCAATTTCCTCCCATGCCTTCACTTTACCATTAAATTGTGTGGATTAGGATCAAATACAAAGGACAATATAAATAAGAAGGATAAGAAGGATTCTAGTCATTGAGATTAATTTTAGAGAAAAGAAAATAATGAAAGGGTATAAAAGGTATAACATCCGTCGAAAAACGGGTTTCCAAACCCGCTTCATTTATTAATCGAATACCAAGTTATAAAATTTCGTTGCGTATTTATAAGTTATTTTAATTTTAAACAATACATAATTAATAAACATTTTAGAATTTAAAAACTATAATTGATAAAAAGTGAAAATAAAATAAATAAAAAAGAAAGAAGGCTTCCAGGTTTCGAACCCGGGTCAACCGGAAGTCTTAACACACAAACACTTAACCACTCCGCCACTTGACTCACTTGTGCTATCCAGTGAAACAAATAACATTTATAATAAAACTTGAAATTGAATTCAGTCACTCAGCTCGCCCAAATCACTCTCGCCGGAAATCCCGACGATTTCGCCAATCATTGACGGTTTCTATTGACTTAACGGATGTATTAACATCAACGTCGGTTATAACCGATGTCTAATCCCGCGACATCAGTCATAACCGCCAAAGAAAAGCTGACCAACGAATCAAGACTGAAATCCGACCCAATTCATCGTGATTCTTCCCTATAAATACACACCCAAGCCTCTGGAAATCATTTCGCTCAAAATCGCACCATTTCTCGCATCAATTTCACTCGCCGGAGATTTTCTGCAACCGCCGGACTTTCGCCGGAAAACCGAGACTTTCATCAAAACGGTAAATACCTCGACTCTTTCGGTTTCAATCCATTGATAGACTATTACTAACTTCAATCCATCAACCAGAATCAATCCCAGACAGCGTAGCCGGAATATTCTACACTCGCCGGAAAACCTCTGGAATTTCCAAACTCACGCTGTGAATCGGTATAATCATTCAAACCTTCTGTTAATCATTGTTTAGTAACTCAATTTCGCAACTAATCGATCAAAACTGTTAATTGATCCGAACAGACGGAGTTCACAAAACAGAGTCGACGATCCTTGCCGGAGTTTTGAGAAAGACGTCTGTTCCGGTACATTCTTTTCCAAAACTCTCTCTATCCATCACATTTCAATCACTTATAAATTTCGTTAATCGAATCAAACAAGAACAGTTGAATAATCGTTGTCTGTGTCTTTGAACGAAGAAGATGAAGTCGAACTTATGTATAAGTATAATTAAAACAAGATATTAAACCGGGTTAGACACACAGTCCAGCGGTGGACTGTGTGCAAACGATTAACACACGTCTCGAGTTCGATCTTTGACACAACCTCACTCTCTGAAATAAAAATGTTCTTTTTAAACCGAACCGGATCAACTCGCTGTAAGATGTTAAGTTTAATAAAAATCAGTATATTAACCAGGCTAGACACACAGTCCAGCGGTGGACTGTGTGCAACACTAAACCACAGGTCCCGGGTTCGAGACTTGTTGTGTGCACCGGTCCGTTATAATTAAATCCTTTTTAAAAATAAATGGTTTCTGATTAAATTAAATAGTGTATAAATATAATTAAAAACAGAAATATTTCGGGTTAGACACGTAGCTCAGTTGGTAGAGCTGCGTGCACGCGTACGGGAGGTCTCGGGTTCGAGCCTCACCCAGCGCATACATATACACGACCGAACCGGTCAACAGTCAACAGTCAACAGTCAAAGTCAATAGTCAACGGTCAACCCAAAAAGTCAACATTTTTTTATATTTTTATTTATTTATTTAATTTAAAAATCAATTAAAAATACTTAAAAATAATGTTTTTAAAGTTAGAAAATAACCTTAAACTCACAAAAATAAATCTAAAAACCCTATTAAAATTATTAATAAAATCCACTTATTTACCGTACCTTTTCGTTATTATTCTAGGTTAGTTATTCCTCGTCGATCAACCCTCTAAACTCGTGCGTATTCAACATCATCAAACGAACGCACCCAATGTGAGTGAATCTCTACCAATTCCCCGTTTTAATCACTTTTTGGGGTGTATCATGTGTCTTATTATTTATTACATTTAAACACTTGTGCATCCATCATATCCATGATCAAATGTGTATTCAATATGTATCCACTGTTTGTGTGGTTAATGTTTAGATTAAATTTATCATTTTCAGTACATACATCATCATAGGCCGCCGCTCCCCATTACCTATGAGCGTGAGCCGTTCCCCATTACCTATGAGCGTGAACGAGGCGTTGCCAACATACGATCGGCTCCGTTTGATTGAGCCTTGATCACACATACATCATCATAGGCCGTCCGTTCCCCATTACCTATGAGCGTGAACGTGACGTTGCCAACATATACATTATCATTCATGTTATATACTTATGCAAGTTGGATTGTTATTGTTATTGTTTTTGTTATTGTAGGTTTATCTACATTTGCTCACATATGATTAGTGCACAATTTTTCCATATTAATTATAACAAGAAATCAATAATAAATGTTTTCTAACAAGGTTCACTCGCCAACTTTTGTTGACCCAAAATCCCCCATTTTTACACATGATACAGGTGATCAAGTTGAAGCAAGAAACATATAGGACGGCCTAGAAGAATAAACCAATTTAGACTTTGGATTGTTTTATTTAAATTTCCCTTTCCTTGTATTGTATGAATTTGACTTGAACATTTGAGATGTAATTTGAATTTAATAAATATGAAACATATTAGTAAACATCATGAGCTTTGGCGATAACCCAATTATGCCCTGACTCTTATTCCGCTGCGGGTCGGGGTGTGACAAAAGGAATCTCATATTTATTGACTTCTCTCTCCACATACAAGACACATGTCAATCCTCCTATCAATTTAAAACGTCTATATTGTTTTCACCAGACATTTTTTTTTAAAAAAACTTCTCCATAATAACGAACGTTTTTTAATCTTTAAAATGAGTATGATATTGTTATAGGAAAATAAAATATAATTTTATTTTTACTGGGTTTTCTTTGTATTGTGTTAATAGTTCTGGTCATCGTGTCTTTCAACTGGGTTTTGGTCCTTATGTTTTTTACTAAGGTTTTTATACATTGTGTTATTATCAAAAGTTACAACACAATTTGGGTTATGTCCATTGCGTTTTTATCAAAACCTATAACACAATGTATGACACAATGAAGACAGTGTTATATTTGGGTTTTCTATATATTGTGTTATAGGTTCTAGTCATTGTGTTTATTATGCTATCGATTGTGTTTGAATCTGTTGTCCATTGTGTTTTTTGTTTTGTTGCGTATTGTGTTTTAATGCGTTGTTTTTTTGTTTTAGTTTTTTTGTCAATTGTGTTTTAGTCTGCTGTCCATTGTGTCTTTTATCTGCAGTCATCAATTTTGTTTTTAGTTTGGTACTCATTGTGTTTAGTCTGCTATATATTGTGTCTTTTATCTGTTGTCATCAATTATGTTTTTGGTGTACTTTCAATTATGTGCTTAGTTTGATACTGATTGTGTTTACGTTATGTCAATTGTGTAATACGCAACTGGGTTTTCTCATTGTGTTTTATGTTTTGTCCATTGTGTAATATGCAACTAGGTTTTCGAATTAGTTTTTTACAATATAACAATAGGGTAATCATGTCAAAGCTAAAAACACTCAATTTTATGGTATAATTTTTTAAAAAACAAATGGCGTATAAAAAAGTTACGAGCGTTCATAAAATAAGGGAATAGCACGTGACTTGTCACTATATAGTGACTTTTTGAATCTTTGACAAATTTACCTTCCCATTTGAATTTTTTTTGGACACTTGTCACTATATAGTGACCTTTTACACTTCTTATTTTTAAATCACTTTGTATTATAACTCAACCCTAAATTGTGTATCATTTCTAGCTCTCTAAATACATATGCCTAGCATGGAGAAAAATAACTCCAATAGCTAAATGATGATAAGTCATATTTGGGTTTTTAGATGGAATCCCCGAGAAGGATACAAATCCTCCTACATCTATATAAATCTATATAAATGCTAGTTTATAAAGAAGACACAAGTAAAATACTTTTTGTTAGAATCATTGGACTTGTTTAGCATAGTTTATTTGAAGTTAGAATTATTGGTCCTTTTATGGTTTTTGTTTATAATAATATAAGGTTTGTAACTGGTGATTAGTTACATAAAATTATTGTATTTGTGTTATTTGTTTCTGATTGTTCCAACAAAATCATCATGAGGACCTTCTTGCAAGCTCTCTATTGTATGTCATTTTTTGGAAAAGGGATGGCTTCTTGAATTGAACCAAGTACTTATGTTAACCTTTCACCAATTCAGCACCTTTGACCCAACATGTTACATTTATGGTAAAAGTGTATTTGAAAGGTAGTTTTTAGAAAGTAAAAATCTTAATTTGATCAAGTTTGTACCTCAAAACTCTTGATCAAAACCCAAAAGACCATGTGTAGAAGCTCATTTGAGAGCGTTATGTGACAAGTGACGAAATACGTCATAGAGGGGCTTTATATCACAAGAGTGTGTAGTCATAAAGCGTCATACCCATCATTAATTAATTATTTTTTTCATTTAATATTTTCTACTTTTCCACCACCTCACACCGAACACAGTACAAACAAAAGCAAACTGTCAAACTAGAAAATCCATCACAAACTTCAAACTTGACAGCCTACGTCATCTTCAACCTCCACCTTCTTCATCATTCTTCAACCCACAAAAATGGCTTCCAAATCTCAAGATTCACAAAACCCAGATACAAAAACACCACCGGAAACCCAATCACACCTACCCATTTCATCTCTCCACCAACAATCTCACCTTTCAAACCCATTATCTCGCAATCCCTCACAACGGTCGACTTTTTGAAACTCTCCCCCGCTCACGCCGCTATCATCTTCGCGGGGACTCAAAATCAAGACCCCATAGCGCCGGCCGTACGTGTGGCCGGGCGCTATGGGGCGCCATCACCCAATCCGGCGGTATATACCGCCCTATTACGGACGGTCTAACCAATATATCCTTTCTGGGGGAGGGCAGTGATTTGCCACAAAAAAAATCAAAATAAACAACAATAATAATAAGAGTTGACAAACTAATTAAGTTGAGAATTCACCAATCATGGGTATTTTTTATTCCTCCACATCTTACATTTCTTAAAATTATTATGGAGTTTTGAATAAAAGTAAGCTAGAAAAAATTATTCAACAAAAAAATGACAATCTTGGAATAAATTTTATTTTTATTTAAAGAATCTTTGCAATCAACTTCGTCATCATTAATGTATTGACTTTGCTTCTAAGTAGTGAGTCCACTATTTAAAAAATCAAGGCCCGGCAGAAGCAAACAAGACAAAGGTACGTTAAAATGACCTAGAAATGATACAAAGGACCAAGATCAATCAACAAGTGTGTGGCGAAAACTGATGAGAGGAATCGTAGATGCCGTGACGATAATATCATCAACAATAACATACAAAAGAATATAGATAACACGTACACTTTCCATGACAATACACAACAAATAATTCTCATGTTTGTTGTTGGCCTTGATGGATGAGATGTATACACCAAGCCTTTATTTTTGTACCATGCACATGGAGGTAGGGTTGGTGACCAAAGTGGACATTTCAAATCAGTAGCAGATCCAGAAACTTTTTTAGTGGGTTTGTTTTTGTAGATTCCTACTAACTTTTTTCAAATCATACAAGATTCTAACTATTTTTTTCATTTTTTTCCAATCCTAGTGGGTTCATGTAAACCCACAAAACAGGGTTGTATCCGCTACTGTTTCAAAGTCCATTACATGTTTGTGACAGAGTGAAAGATAGCTCAACAATGGCCGAAAGGTTCACTATTTGATGAGGTTTCTGTGAAAAATTGTCATAGGATATAGGATTGAGTATTATATTAACTAACATTATGACATCTTTGCCAATGGCAAACATCATATCCATATGTTGTTATCGCATGAGGACGATGGGATAAACCATTATCATGGATAGATTTTTTAAAGATTGTCATATATATTATCAGTGTGACCATTATAGACTTTTTAGTTTATAGATAAAAAAGTAATATATTATATTATATCCTCATACAATTAGCAACTTGGGTTATGTCCTATTTGTTTAAAAGTCACACCTTTTAATTCATTTAAAAGTTGTTAATATCGTCTTTAACTTTTAATAAAGTTGCAAAGACGATTACAGACTAAGAGTAGGTAGACGGGCAACAAGTTGTATCGCTATTCCTTTTTGAATTGCAAATCCTACCCTGCTAAACACAAAATCCTACTGAACCCGTTTGAGAAACCGCACCGCGTCAGGGGCGAGAAGCGCCAAAGGTATCGAAACGAACGGGATAAAGTCACACCCCTTCAAATGTGTCACTCTTTTTGCAAAAATTCACAACTTTTAAATATATTACATCCCTTTAAAAAGTTACAACCCTTCCAACTACTTTTAAATGTATCATATCCATTCAAAAGTCATAACATTCAAACTAGCATTAAATGTAACACATCTCTTACAAAATGTCAGAACCCTTCAACAAATATATATATATATATATATATATATATATATATAATATATAATTTAAAAGGGTTATCTTAATATGAGTTGTATATAAATGTTTTTCCATGTTGAATGGCAATTAAAGAACAAATACGATTCATTCTGTGAATGTTAGGCCATTAAGATTTGTATTCAAAAGTGAATTCAGATATGTTACGCTGTCACTCAAATTCTGATTTTTATTCAACCACCGCATTCGGATATGTTACGAAACCGTTCAATTGATGAAGAGTACCTTTTTATATAATGTTTAGTTGGACAATCTGTTCTAAATAACTCAGATTAATACGATAACCGTTACATTCATAAACAAATCTGATGGCCGACCAACAAAAATCACGATTAATATATCCAAATTTGAATGACCAATTTCTTTTATTTAGGCGATCAAAGAAATCATTGTTTCAGAAGAAGTCACTCACTGACACTTTTTATGGAAAATCAGATGAAATTGGGTTTGGATGGCGAAGCCAAAAAAACTGGTCCACACAATCGCAGAACATGAAAAAAATTGGTCGGGAAATTTTGCTATGTTTTTTTTTATTACCCAGTAGTTGTAGAAAAGATCAAAACCCACAAAACCAAATTGTTATCTCATCGAAAATATGTTAAAACTATTCGAAAGCTTTTCTAAAACAATGTATGAGCAAGAGACATCTTTATTTCTTTTAAAAACTTATATTCCTTATTATTTTGAGTTTAGATTGATTCTCATTTACTTTTTATAATATATATATATATATATATATATTGATCCCATTAAGTCTAACCAACTTTTAAATCATTCTTGGCCCTTAGATCTTGATGAGATGAAATCCTGTCCGTTTAAACTCATGTTTTTAACTGCTATTGTAGCAGTTCTCACGGTTTCTTTGGCTGACGGTTAGCTCCACATTTTTCTGTCCATCTTCCCCACAAATCACGCTCCTACAAAACTGGGTCGTGTGTTCAATTCAGTTGTGGACTAGTCTTATAAAATGTAGATATCCATAAATTCGCACCTGAAGCAGAGTTGAGGAAGCATTCGATCATTGATTGAACAGAAGATGGATCAAATTGCGCACGGGTTTTCTCACACATTGAAAACCCTGAATTGCTGACGTTAACCTATTCTCCGTCAATCCTCGTCCACTGTTTGTTTCAGTCCCCCATTTGTAGACACATGTATGTCCTTTAAAACATTCATCTTCGTAGTTATCCTTTATGAACTCTTCAACTTCTTCTGAATCATTCCTTCATGTTCCTTTTCCAATTTTGAAGACAAAGAATCACCGATGTGATTTACACCCAAATTGGAAAACTAGGGTTCATGCGTGTTTGTACAACGATCACTATTGTTTCTAGACGTCATCATTGTTGCTTATCCTTCTCCATCTCAATTTGGCAAGGTACTTCACATTAATTTGTTTTCAGGCTTTCGTTTTTCAAGTTTGTTATTTTGAGATCAATCTGTAAGGTTTTTTTTATATATGGCGGTGTATTCTGAGTGATTTACTCGGGAGGTCCATCTGGTGAAACGGGGCATGGATGTGCGTCTTCTCAAAGAAAACTAACTTATCTGGTAATTAAATTTTGTCCCATTTACAGTGATGTAATGTTTGAAATTATGGGTTTGAATTTTTCAAAAACTTCTCTATTTTTTATGCTAGAATAGATGTTTTTTACTTTGTATCTATAGTTTAATTAGATTGATGACTTAACAAGTTTGTGTTGTTTATCTCTTGTATTCATGGTTACCTAACTGGATATTCAATACGTGTCAACAATTTGAATAATTTGAATGAACTGATTTGGTTATTATTTAATTAGATCGCAACTCAGTTATTGATGAAATAACCTGCATTTTGATGATTGAATCGGCGTTTGAGAACATGAGATAGTTAGCTACTTAGTTTGTCTGCTTACTGAATATGTGTTCTTGATGGTCTCATCTTAATTTCCGTTTGTTAACTTGATTTGTATTTGACAAGTAATATTACAGTCCCTCTTTAGTTCCTTTCCAACTTATGTACTTATGAATGGTATATTCAGCTGTCAGTTTACATTAAACGATTCGTTGATGGTAATGTGGATCCCTTCTCATGCGTGAATCACTTTAGAACACATGGATAACCTTTTGTGTGTGTGTTTTATTGTATTTCAGTTTCTCATATGATGCCCATGATGATGATGACATTCGTGACGGAGGAATCCAACATGGCTTTTGGAATCCAAGGGTAGATCCATGTTTATATATGTATGTATGTCTTGACCATGTTACTTTTTTTTAATTTATCAGGTTCAAGGCGATCAATTCAAGAACGTATCCACGTTTTTTACTGGTGCGGGTGTTGTGAAGAAACATGAGATCAAGATCCATGGTTTTAGAAAACAAAGTGGTTTGATTTTTAAATTTGGTTTGTTTTTTCCTTATTGATGCCTATGATAGCTTCTTGATTTCTATATATGTTGTTTTGTGGGATTCTACTTTTCTTTGATGATGGATGTTATGTGAAACTGAACCGTGTTCACTATATTAGTTGCTCATGATAAAATAAAAGCCTTTAGTGTTTCAATATGTTATTGGAACTATTATTGTCACATCCTGACCCGCAGCGGAAATAGAAGTCGGGGCATAATTGGGTTATCATTAAAGCTCATGACATTTACTAATATTAAGTTTCATATTTATTAATTTGAAATTTAAATATCCAAACACAAGAAAACATACAAGCACAAGAAAACATTGTTTGAAACAAGATATATTTTATTCATCTTCTAAGGCCAATCCTACGTGTTCCTCTCCTCAGCCTGTCCACCTGTATTATGTGTAAAACAAGAGTTTGGGTCAACAAAAGTTGACGAGTGAATCTAAACTTAACAATTAAACAGTTTATTATATTGGTTGTTTCAATAAAAATGTGCATGGACCATATACGAACTTGTATATATGTAATTAAATCACAAACCACATAATATCAACAATGAATAAATGAACATGATGCATGATGAATTTGAGATCAAGCCTCAATCAAACGGAGCCGATCTATGAGGCACCTGATGCTCAACTTGTATCCCAAGAAACTGATGGGCCTTAAATGAATGATTACACTGAATGATAAAATATAATCACACATAACCACAACAAACAAATATACACATTAGATCATAATATGGTAATAGCACATGTATTTGTATAAATAAAATAAATAACGACACATGATACACCCCAAAACGTAGATAACAAGGGGAATTTGTAAGGATTCACTCACAGTGAGTGCGTTTCTTTGATTGAAGACGAACGCGCACGAGTTTGGGATTTAACCGACGAAGGAAAACTAACCTAAAATAATAACGCGATAATTCGATAAATAAATAAATTCTAGCAAAAGTTAATATTTTTAATTTACGCTTTTTGTTAGATTTTTAGGTTATTGAAGTAATTAATACAAATTTTAAAAGCTTAAAAACCTTATTTTGAGGTATTTTTAACTAATTTTAAAGAAAATAAAAAGGATTTTAATTAAAAAATTACCCTTTTTCTAAGGGTTGACTGGTCAACAGTCGGTTCAACCGGTTTAATTATTGGCATCGTGTGAGGTTTGAACTCACAACCTCCCGTTCACGTGCACGCAGCTCTTCCAACTGAGCTACGGTCTAACCCGAAATATTCTTTGATTTAATTATACTTAAACATTAGTTAGGATTTTCAAAAATTATTTATTTTAAAAAGATTTAAAAATCATCGAACCGCTGTCTACCCCCTGCATCGAACTCGTGACCTTGCTTTCATTTGCACCCAGCCCTACCAACTAGGCTGGGTGTCTAACCCGTAATTATTGGAAAATATAGTTCTCTTATTAACTGGTTGCTGAAAGCACAAACTTCTTTTAAAAAACGAACTTTTATTCAGAACTAACGGTCACTAGCAAGGCTCGAACCCGGGTCTTGTAATTCACGTGCACACAGTCCATCCACTGGACTATGTGTCTAACCCAGTTTTATAACATGTTTTATTATACTTAAACACTATAAACACTTCATCTTCATCGTTAAATTAAACCCAACACATACCCGACTGATACCCCTTTTAAACTGATTTGATTAACTGCCTAATAACAACTAAACATTATACAAACGTAATAAGAAAGTTTAGATGCTTGTACCGAATCGGAGGAGTGTTAAACTTTCCGGTTGATTTCCGGTTTCGAACAAGAATTCCGGCGAAGTGCAGAGAGTTCCGGCGATGAAACAGAACGATTCTTTGCAGATTTTAAGAGTTAAGATTGAGAGAATGGTGAGCTTAGTTGAGGGTTAGGATTGATATATATAGCACAACGAGTTAGTTTAGAAATTTCGGTTTCAAATCTTTATTGTCAATGATTGATTTCGGATTTTGCCAAATTGATTCTGAATTCAATCTGTAACTGATAATTGGCAATAGATTATAAACGCTCGGTCAAAGAGAACTTGAAATTTTGATTTCGATTACACTGATTTAGCCCCTCCCTGTCGGTTACTGGTTTGAACTTGCAGGTTTAAGCGGGTCTTCATTATAAAATTTAAATGTTTTCACTTTTAGCACAAGTGTGTGTGCAGTGTAGTGGTGTTTTGGGTGTGTGTTCATATGGGAGACCCAGGTTTGAAACCCGGCTACTCCTTTTAAATTTTTGTTTTATTATTTTAAAGCTTATTTTAATTTACTTATTATTATTCTTTATTGATTATTTTTTTAATTATAAATCGTTTATTAATTATAATCAACACTAATAAATACGCAACGAAACTTTAAATAAATCTAAAAAATAGCAACCTATGCGAGGATGATATGTAAAAAACTCTAATATCATGAAAAGCTAATGAATCCTTTGCGGGACGAAGAAGTTTGATTTGTAAAAGAGACGAGAGACATGTTTCCTTTGGTTATACGTACAACTTATTTGGCGCCGCCTCGTCTTTTTTTAAACCCAATATCTATTTATAGATATGATCTTGAAAGCGATCATCTATTTATTTGCTTTAGTATAGTGAAACTGTTATTAATATCTAATTATTAAGGAGTCAAATAATCCCTTTTAAAAAATCATTATAGGAGCAACAGTAAGAAAACTGATTCCTGATTCTGATGGTCTTATTACATAAGGCCATTTTTGCCATCTAAATCTTTAAATAAGTAGACATGACTTTACAATGTTGGAGGTTGACTTCTGTGGTCAAAATTATCACATTTTGACTTTATAGTTGATGTAATACTTAATCTTCTATTACATATAATAGATACAAAAACAGTTTTGGTATCGAATTTGTAAGCTTTGGTTTTATTTCCAATATTTATCTTGATGTTTATTCAGATGACAACACTAATTGTCATTGAAGATGCAAGGAGAGAAGTGAAATTACTAAAGGCACTAACGTGTTGGCTCGAAAGTAAAACCCAAGAGCTCGAGTTCGAATGTTTCCCACTTCGTTACCGCAGCGTAACGCACGCCAGTCAATTTACTAGTGTAAGCTTAAATGTATTATCTTCTTGTACTTTAATTTCTTTTATTTGAGCAAGGCATCATCTATGTTGTTGTATCAATTGACGACAGGACAGGAGGGCAATAAAAGAAGAGAGAAGACGAAAATATAGATTAGGTATTCTTAAAGCCAAAGATTCGGCGGAAAAGGGCGGGGGGGGGGGAGCTCTCCGTTCCTGGTTCTCCTGTAGCTGGATCCTTCGGAACCACAAGAATCCTTAGTTAGAATTGATAATGAAGAACCATAAACTGAATTACCTAGGATGCCTGTGCCCATAAGAAATCACGGAGCCACCCATTAATAGTAGTAGTTTGTAAAAGTAATGGTTGTACAACCTGGTATTCCTTTCATTTTTTGTAAGCTTAGTCATATTCATCATTGACACTAGGTATTTTTAAGCTCTTTTCCTACCAATACTATTGTCTATATACCATTTTTCTTCTTACTTTGCAGGGTGATCAAAATGACCATCATAAATGTATACAAGAGATTCTTAAGTCTAATAATTCTTCAAAATGGTGTCACAAAAATTTTATTAATTATCACATGCAATGGTAAGCTTTTAATGGCTTTAAAGAAGTTATTGCCACAAGATTTAAATAAAAATGAGCAAAATTAACCTGTTGCATAAATGAAATTATAAACACCAATACCACTCCTTTCTAGATGTAAAAAGAAGTAATGACCCATCATTTTGAGTGGTTTTCTTTTTTCATTTTCAGGTTTTGTGTTCTCCGGCTCATCAATTAGGGAATTACTAACATATATTCTAAATGATCATTGTTACAAGATAAAATTCTTTTTTATCGGCTAACAAGTACTATACAAGCATGACCACCCGGGTAAACTCATTGGTGAAAGGGCACTCACACCCTGCGAACACAGATACCGCTGATGACCCGGCATGCCCAACATTCCAGGTCAAAGAATTTGTACTATGGTCAAAGAATTTTAAGCCCAAACTTTTTATCCCAAATGATGCCTGCGGATATTTTTTTGAGCTAATTTAGCTAGGCCCAAATTCACGGTTAACCACCCATAACCGACCGTTATAACCATCAAAACCGAATAACCATAACCACCATAACCTATCGATTATGGTTATGTTTTTCAATTAACCGACATTTTGGTTATGGTTTAGGCCAAAACCGATCCAAATCGACCCATGCACACCCTTATTTTTTGCACTTTGTTAGATATTTTAGTGTAATCGGGATTGACTTGGTGATCAAAGCGAATTACAATAAACATCAAGCAAGTTAGGAGGTGCGGGAGTGCACGCTTGTTGAGTTATTATAATTCAAAGTGTAGGGGCGGAGCCCGTATTCTAAGGGGGCAACGCCCCCTTGGCGGGCGTCCGGGGGCAGCGTCCCTGGGAGCAGGGTACAAGGGGCGACGGTCTATGGTTGGGGTCGAGCATATATTTTGATTAAATTACTATATTGGAAATGTCTTAGAAAAATTAATTTTGTTAAAATTTGTCAATTTTTTAGATAAAAATACAGGCAGTTTTATGGCTATTTAATTAATATTTAGGAATAATAATAAGTGCCCAATGGTAGTTATATGGAGATATCCCCAAAATTCGAAATTAGTTTTTGATCATACTCACTGGTTCATTACGAATTTACAAAAACGCATACTGGTGTTCTACTTTCCGAAAATCAGAGTTGTATCTAATTGAATTATTCGGTAGAATCACCGAAATAATTTGATCTGAGAGTGGTTACATGCCTCTCTGATCGTCTGGTTTTATAAAATTCCCTAACACACTTAATAGTATATTTTTTTAATATTATTTTTGTATCTTTCAATCTATTTTTGTTATTTTTTAAAAGTTAGAACAGTTAAAGCCATTTTTGGTTGGACTTTGGCCTTTTTTGGTGAGATTGGGTCGTGTGCTTGTATTCTTGTATTCATACCCTTTGCGCATTGGTTAATTTGCGTCCAAAACGAAGGGAGGCAGGTTGTTTCGGCAGTTGTTTAACATCTACATCACCACCCTTGCATCAAATTTTCATCTTTCACATTCAAATTTTGATAAATACTCAAGAATTCAAAACCATTTCATATTACATGAAATTCAATCAACTACACAAGAATCCACAACCATCAATCCTTTAAAATAGAAATTCAAATGACAATGTTTACCAAAATATCAAGAATACAAGCACACGACCCTATCTCATCCCTTTCTCTAATTTGTGATCTAGGGTTTCCAATAAAAAGGTGAACTAGAGCTAAACTTTGCTAGTAAGCAAGAACTCCCGTATTAGAATCGTTAAACGGTGATATTGACTTCCAATAGTTTCTTGAATTTCAAGGTAATTGACTTAATCTTAGTTGTTTCGATTGTCAATAGCAAGATATCCAAACTCTAGATTTTCATATGATCATTATTAAAGTTGTTTTCTCTTATATTCTTGTTTATCACATTGTTTTAATTGTCAAATCAATCACTTAATAAAACCCATCAAAACTATACGGATGAACATCGAATGGAAAATGAACAATGAATAAAAAATCATTGGCATGGCCTACCCAAAGCTGGATTAACACAAGTTGAAAGTTATAGATTACTGTTAATTTAGGGAAAATGGAGGATTCATTATGCTTATAGTGACATGTCTTTGTATCAATAAAGGTATTAACAAGTACAAATGTTAAAATTGTAATATAAATTACTATTAGCCAAACATGTGTATCAAACAATATACTATTGTTTTGGATTTGATTCTAACTTATGAGAAATTACGATTTGGTCCTAGCACTTTGCAACATTGTGATGTTTTTGCTTTCTAACATTAATTGAATGAGTTTAAAAATGTATCTTAAATCATCGTGAAATGACTATTTTATTTTTTTTATTACAAAAGAAAAATATCTTAATATAAAACTCTAGAAAATGACCCCTTTTTCTTTCTTAGTATTTCGAGAAATAAATCATAACATGAATTTCTTCTTAAATAATCTTGGTTAACAACAATGGAAAGAGAAAGGGGTGTTATTGCACCAAGGTGTGACAACTATTAGCCATTAGCCAACAACGGTTCTAACTTAAAAGATAATCAGTGGTGATTCCACATTTCACATATTGTAAACCAACGGACTAAACCAATGGACTTTTACTAATAAAACTTTAATTTCCTTTCGTCCCCTTTCCTTTTCTGTTAGCAAAGGTCAATTGGTTTATAAAATGTGAACATGTAGGACCATCACTGGTTAGTTTTAATAACAAAACCATTACCGGCAACGGCTAATAGTTAGGATTATTAAAATTCATTATTCTTTCTTTTTATTTTGAGATAATTTCTTCACAATCCAACAAACCTGCTCTCTTATTGGGCTCCTAAAACGGGCTATTAGATTGGTCCATGGTGCACTAGTATGGTTCAGTACATTACTGAAGGCCGATTCGATTTTATTGCAACTAAATTGTCAGGATAGACGGTTTATAAAAGGAATTTTTTCTTTTAAAAATATAGATGAAAAAATATATACAAGATAATTAAAAATCATTATTTGGGTAACTAGCTTTCAAGCAACTATCATTTTTAGTAAATAGTTTTCCACCCACCACTACTTTAAAAAAAAAAAAAAAACTCACTCCAGCAAACCCACACAAAATCCTTCTACAAATCCAACAAAAAATAAAACCATCATTTAAAAATAAAAAAACCATTAAAAAAACAACAAAATCAATAATACCGTCTAGACCGCAGAACACTGGTTCTTCCTCCTCCCCTGTTTTCACCATTAATGGCATTAGCAGCTGCAACAGAAAACTTCTTCAATTCATCCATATTCGCATAGCTTCTCCTCTCAGTCAACAGACCACCACTCTTCTTACTCGAAACCGACGACATACTACCCATCAATTTCGCATTAACCTCATATAACCTCGAAGACCTCTTCGCAGGTGGCGTTACAGACTTCTCGGCTACGGGTGGCAGTGTCGGTTTCCGGTTCTCCTTTCTCAAACAGAGGAGAAGTCAGGAACAGATTGAGCCAAAACAGAGGAGAAGTCAGGAACAGATTGAGCCAAAACAGAGGACCCTTTTGGCCTATTGGCAGAAAACTTGACATGAGTTTCCGGTGGAGTGGAGCGGTGGTGTTTAGGGGGTAATGGAGGTGGGTTTGCATTGGATCGTAACCTGAGTTTCGATTCGCGAAAATCGGCGTAAGCTTTGTATCGGGGTCCCCTCTCCATGATGAATTTGATCGGAGGTGATGGTGGAGGGTTTTGATCCGGTTGTTGGTGATCAGAGTTTTGAGAATTGATATGTTTTTAATGGGTAATAATTGTGGTTTTTAAAAAAGAGGTTTCTAACGGTTGGGAGATGGTGAACAGAGAAGGGGGTAAAGTGTACTTTTAGGATTTGTAAATTAACTTTCTAACGTTCTTATTGAATTTTAGAAAGGGGTCATCTATTTGCACAAAATAACAAACACACCCCTTGAAGTAAAATATAAATTTGTTTTTCTTTTATAGTTAACGTTTTATAAAAATTCGATTTTCCAATGTAGCTTTGGTCTCTATCAAATGCCATACAGCTAAACCACAAAATCCACTTTTTTTTTAGTTTAGTTCTCAACATGTTAATAAAACCTATCGTTAGTTTAGCAGTTTAAAAACTTAGACCAGCTAGTTTATTGGGACAGGATTGGCTAGACCAGTCAAAGCGACCATAAAATGGTTTGATGATTTGTGGAAGCTGATTGGTAAAAGTTTTGATATCGCGTTGAGAAATCAAGTCACCGATTAATACTAAATGTAAGTTTTCACTGGATCAAGTATCTCAAATTCATCAATAAATGAAAACAGGAGGGCTGTTTTTGTCATTCCTGAAAGTACAAGAAATGGATCTAACATAATAGCATTGGATCCAGTACAAAGTACCTTTAAAGTTTAAACTTTGATTATCCACTGTAATTATTGTAAGGGAAAAAAACATATAAAATCATTCAAAATTTGCATGGTGTAAATATACAGTGATCTCATGGATTTTAAAAGTGGACAGCTTAATTATATTTATATGATATAATCAATATAACTAAACAGCTCTTACCTAGAGGTACAGTTGACCACAAGTCATCCTTCAGATTTCGCAATATGCTGTATTAAACATAACTTTTACGAAACGGTTTTACCCTTAAACTTTGTTATATTTGTATTTCTGCCCTAAATTAAACCTAGTGATCCTATCATTGAATCCATACGATATGAGGCTCCTCACCGCGTCTACCCCTTGTTCCAGGGCTTTATCTATCTGCAAAAATAGTAAAGAGTATAATGAGAAACTATATCCAGACTCTCACAAACTGATATTTAAGAGATGTGGGAATATAATTAATTATGAAATATCGATAAATATTGAAGTATATAGAAACTACTTATTTCACCTCTTTTCGTTCTGTATCACTAAACTTCTGCAAAAGGAAGGCCTTCATGTCCATGGTGCCAGGTGGATTGTCGATACCTACAAGAACAGAAGCGTATTGGGATACATATAAGAAACAAGAAGATCAATATCTCCATCCTCAATGTCCACTTCATTTTATTGGCCAATGTGTATGTTTCTTTTTTAATTTATTATCTGCTTAATTATTTAATAATGTGGGTTCCAAGTTTAGTGAGGCCTAGAGGTGGCAATTTCGACTCAATTACTTATGAATGCATCAATTCGAGCTATGTTTCATCACTAAAGGGTCAAACCAGGTCAAATAAAAAATAACCTAAAAGCGAATGGATCAAAGATTAGAATGGTTATTAGTGGTCCGAGTTCGCAGTTAATGCATATAGTTGTTTAAATCATATATTCAAAATAAAGTTATCTTATTATTGAAATTATTTTGATTTTTTAATCATTATTAACGCACTAATCTAATCGTTTATTGAAAGATGCTAAAAAGTTAAGACAGACAATGATCCGACCCGTTTAGACATGCAACAAAATTATCCGTGATGAAACTAACCCGTTGTAACCTGCCTATTCTTCCACCTCTAGTGAGGACACATGGGTGTGTGTGTGTGGGGGGGGGGATTTTATTGCCACACAGTCACAGTGATTTAGACGACCGTACCTATACAGAACCGTGGGAATTCGCGGCGACCATCCAAATGTTCAATCACACTCTTCACTCTACATAAGAAATAAAAATTTTAGTTGTTGGTTATGGCTAAAGTAATGTAATTAGGACTTATCATCATGAGAGGTTAGATCTTTAAGAAAGGTCAATGAATGTACCCATTATGATACCCATGTCCTCCCCTGGGCTGAAGCCTCAAAACACCATTCGGCAAGCTCATCTCGTCATATACCTACACAGATAACACGTGAGTTATACATAAATAGATTATATGATGTCTCATGCTTGTATATTAACCGCAATGTTATACTTAATCGTATGAAAGCAATACCAGTAGGATATGACGCAGTGGTACTTGATAATATGCCGCAAGGGGACCAACCTAGTTAAATAAGATATCAAGATGGAGAGTAGTGGTTTCAGTAAACAGTTAAATAGTAAATACTACATTAGGCAGGACAGCAGAATTATTAATATTTAAACGCTATACAATCATCAATTCACCATATAGCATTTGAAAAATGATAAATGAAAAAAAAAACACATAAGAACCTACTTATACGCACTTTCATAGTTTCAGTATAAATCTTAGGTCTAAGAAGTACACATTTCCATCCTAACGTGACACTGCGAAAACAAAATGAGAACCAAATGGGCCATGTTGGAACATTGGATCGAGCAACACATAATAACATGTTTGATGACTAATCACTAGTCGATTTTATTAAGAACAAATCCACACTAAATACAATGGTTCTGACCCCTATTTATACTAAAATAAACCTTGTTAAACAAGTCTTGTAATCCTACTCAAATACCACTTTTAATAGTTAAACATAAAACCAAACTATTTGACTCAAACTTAAATACTAACTTAGACTCTTTTCTTTCACCCCTTGTACTTCTCATACTAAACCCTCTTTCTTAGATAAAATCAAGATTAAATCCTTTAGGCCATGGGTACATGCTACAAGAACATGAACACACCACATGTCTAATGCTTTGATACACAGATACATTAATCGTATGTAAAGTTAAATGAATAAAAGAAAACCAACCGATTCTCCACTGAAATTCATATACCCCTGAGGCTTTGCTATCAAAACAGGTACTTCACCAATCGAACCTGTACCGATTGCAGAAAGCTTTATTAACTAAATTAAGCTTGAGAAGAAATATACCAACACGCATACCTATCCCGACTAAAGCCTTTGACTGTATAGTGTTCATCACAATCCTTTCTTCTTGCGCTATCCGATCAATCATTTCAAAACCAACCTATATACAGATCTCACAACACATCATCAACAAAAACCCTAAACCCAATAAACTATATGAAACAAACATCTAAATTCAAATAAAAAGTTACAAAATCTTACATTATGACGAGTTCCATGATACTTGTTCCCAGGATTCCCCAATCCAACAATTAACCATGGTGTGTACTCTACTTTAGCCCCATTAGCTTCAGCTAATGTAGCGGATACTCTAAGCCTGACCCTCTTCAGATTTGTTGGACTTTGAGAGTGCCAAGTGGTTTTCGGATAAGATAAACAGGGTTTAGGGATAGATACGGTATACAACATTGACCTAATTATATAAATTGTAACAGTTTGAGTTAAATTCATACACTTTAGCAGCTATCATATCAAAAGAACCAGAAATTCGAAAAGAATTGTTCCTAGTACCTGATGGTTTTCAAAGAAATAATAACCAGAAGAGGTTATGAGTTATGTCGCCGGAGTTGGTGGAGATAGAAGGGTGAATGGCATACGCTCCGATGAAATATTTTGGGCGAATTATTGATTAGACGAAAGTGAAACCTTGTGGTTCTACTTCCATCCACGGATGGGTTTATGAGGTTTTTCTTTTCTTTTTCGGGTGAATTCGACAATTTTATGCAAATATTACCCATGTAATATGGATTAAATTCTACATATAACCCCTAAGAGGTTATGTGTTTACGAGTTGAGTTATAATAGACACCGAGTTATAAATAAGAAGGGTAAGAAGTCATAAAGACTGACAAGTATCTAATGAAATGTCAAGTGGGAAAGGTTGTTTCGTACAAGAGAAAATGACTCAATATGCATACGTTAGTAAACATGCACATGCAAGTTATATGCTATTTCACCTCAATTTTTTAAACGTTCGTAACTTTTTCATACATCATTTGTTTTTTTTAACATACGATAAAATCGAACATCTTTTTATCTTTAATATGAGTACCCAATTGTTATACTTTTAATTTTTTTTCTTCTGAAAACCTAGTTACATATTACACAAATGACATAATGTAAAACACCATAAGTATCAAATTAAAACACAATGGAAAGTACCAAAAACACAATCGATGACAACAGACTAAAACATAACGTAAATACACAATGAGTATCAAACTAAGAACGCAATGTAAAGTAGACTAAAAATACAATTGCTGACAACAAATAAAAGACACAATTGATCACTAGCAAATAAAGATACAATGGACATCAGACTAAAACATAATGGACAACAGATTAAAAACACAATGAAAACAGATTAAAAACACAATGAACAACATATTAAAACACAAAGGATTGCAGACTAAACACAATGTCGATAACTTATAACACAATGTATAGAAAATTCACCTAGTTAAAAAACACAATTTTTTTGAACGACTTACGGTTAGGATGTCTCTAACCGGATTAGTAGTTAGTATGTTAGTATCACCGAGTTAGTATAAAATTCCCCCTTGCTTGGATTTGAACAAAGGATCTCCAAGAGAAGCAAAACCTCTCACCTCCCTCTTAACCACTAGCCCAAGAGATCATTGGTAAAAAAAAAAGAAGTTAAAAAACACAATAATCAAAACCAATAAAACCTAAATATAACACAATATTCATTGTGTCATACATTCTATTATACATTCTAATAAAAACGTAATGTACAGAACCCAAATTAACATTGTGTTATAAGTTTTGATAATTACACAATGTATAGGAACCTTAATACAAACGTAATGACCAAAATCTAGTTGAAAGACACAATGACCAGCACCTTTAACATAATGTAAAAAAAACCTAGTAAAAATGGAAATTTTTATTTTGTTTTTACATAACAATATCATACTCATATTAAAGATAAAAAAAACGCTTGTTATTATGGTGATTTATTTTTAAATAATGTCATATGAAAAAGTTCATGGAAATTTTAATTTGATTGGAGAAATTGACCTTTACCTTGAATATGGAGAGACAAATTCAATAGATATAGGATTCCCTTTATGCGCTTCCATTTTTTATTTTTCTTAAAATTTTTCTCAACCATCTAAATCTAACATCAATGACCTATAATTCTTCTTATTTATTTTGCCTTTCTATTTGATCATAATCTATTGTTTACAATGCTCCATTATTATAGTTACTTTTACGCATTGTTTTTTCGGATATAACTTTGTTCGCATTTTTAGTTTATTATTTTAACGTCATCGATACCATTTGAACATCTGTATTGGTACTGTATTATGTTTTTTTATGGTTTTCTATCTTTTTGGTACGTAAGCTATATTGAATCCCAGTATGGTACCGTTACCGTGACGAATCGAACCGGTACCGCCCGAACGATATCGGTACCGGCTCGGTATTCATTTTTATGGTTTTCGATCTATATAAAAACACGCGTCGTTATATATCCCTTGAGGATATCTTTTTCGGTTGCTATTTGAGTACTGGTATCATATTGTATTAAACCAAACAGATCGGTACTGAAAGTCCGTTGCGTAGTGCAAGTAATTGGACTAGTTACATATACAATTCATTGTATCGTGTATGGTAATTATTATATTAAATTATCACCTCATATTCAAATGTTTTTTTATGATAATTCATTCATCATTTAATATTTTTTTTTAAAATTAAATACATGGGTTTATTTTTTTATCAACATCCTGATACAAATTATCTTGAAAACAAAATTGTATTACTAGCTGACATTATAACACTACTGATACCGATGGTGTTGAGAGAGGTAAACATCTGAATTGATCCGTTGAAACGAGTTTAAATTAAATATATTTTAAACAATGTAACTTATTTAAACACATTGCATTTATACAATCTCACACAACTTTAAAAATAATTCTCTCTTAAATACTTCATTTTTGTAAGATATACACTTTTACCCAAGCTATAAAAATCTTCAAGTTTTAAGATCTATACTTCTACCCAACCTATAAAAATCTTCAAGAGTTAATGTTTATAAAGACTGCGAAGCTACACATGAATGTCTATGTCTATTTACTTTGTTGAGGATGCTCTTTATCGTAGAGAGATTAAAAAACGGTTTTATTTGTCAACATAATTGTTTCTAAGAATAGTTGGTGATATGAAGTAGAACTTTGAATGGTTTCAAACAAATTGGGATGCTAGATTCAAATAAAATTTACCATCAATACAAAAGTACACATAGCTATCCATCAACTTGGTAAAACATAGTGCATGCTATTTTTTTAAGTTTTAGCATAAAATACTCGGTAAGTTTAATTTATGATGTATAACATATTTCTTTTAACTTATGAAAATAAATAGGTTAAAAGGGTCAACCTGATGGAGAGCACAACCTGTTTAGTTAAACATGTTTACAGGTTCGCCTGAAATTGACCAGAACAAGTTTAAAGTAAACCCATGTATATTTGTGTAATGAAAAAAGCACTCTTAATTTTTGTCAAAGATAGGAAAGTTCTCCTTGGTTTCTTACTTGTAAAAGAAAACCACTCCCTGTTTTCCAAAAATAAAAGATCATTCTTTCATTTTCTGTTTGTTTGAACTTTCATACTAGTGATAAGTGTTCAATTCTTTTATAACCTTTTCTATTAAAAATACATGAAGGTCACACCTCTGACAAACATAATATATCTAGTTCAAAATATTAAGTTCATATTTGAATTATATCTATTAGAATGTCAATATTGATTGAAAGGGATTTTAGGAAAACAAACCAGTTCCTAAAACCCCTTTTGATCCACACTAATACTTGTTTGTGAACTTGAGAAGTCTTCCGTACATCCTGCGCTATTGATACTCTCAGGTTATACTATGTGCGGATGAGGATGGAGTGTCTTGGAAAGGCCATGTAGGAGATGACTCGAAACGTTTAGTTGGAACTTGCAATGATTCAAAGCTTCCTTCTAACATCTCCACAACTTTATCTATGGACGGCGATCAGATGGATCAGACTGAATGCACCACAGGCTCACTATCATCATCTTCCGAGCAATTTCCTCTTCATCTTCATCCCCAACTTGCTTATATATCCAGTCTGGAAAATAGGCTTCACTTGAACTTGTTGACCTAGAGTTATTGTATTCCGTGCACCTGCCATATCAAGTACCAACATCCCATAGCTATACACATCAGATTTATGAGATGCGCCTCCAAAACTCCTGCAAAATACCTCAGGAGCCATGTATCCGGCGGTACCTCTCACACCCATTACAGACACAATACTCTCTTTCCTTTTGCACAACTTTGCAAGACCGAAATCAGATATTTTTGGGACAAACTCTTCATCTAAGAGAATGTTTGTGAGGCTTTATCTCGAAGTGCACAATTCTTGTGTTACAGCCTCGGTGAAGGTACTCTAGACCGCGTGCAATCCCTTTTGCGATTTGGAACAATGAGTTCCAATCCAAGTTAGACCCATCGCCGTGTAGAAACTTATCTAAGGATCCATTTGGCATGAACTCATACAGTAGTGCTCTTTTGTTTCCTTCAATGCAGAAACCTAAAAGTGTGACTATATTGACATGAGAAGTTTTACTGATGCTCGCGACTTCATTAATGAAATCTTCTCCATCACCCTTAGCTCCAGTCAATAGTTTCACTGCAACTAGTCGTCCATTATGCAACTTTCCTTTGTAAACACTTCCATAGCCTCCTTGTCCCAGTTTCTCAAGAAACGAGTTTGTCATTTTCTTGATTTCTGAAAACTTGAATCTTTTAGGGGCAGAGCTCCATAGTTCCTTATGAACATTTCTAACT
The DNA here is from genome assembly GCA_947069175.1 of Scalesia atractyloides. Lineage (NCBI taxonomy): Eukaryota > Viridiplantae > Streptophyta > Magnoliopsida > Asterales > Asteraceae > Scalesia > Scalesia atractyloides. The sequence goes on from CAMTDV010000023.1 coordinate 16,742,502, forward strand.
GATGATTTGTTGCCTTTTGAGTTTCCAGTAACCTGTTTCCTCGATAGAGTATGATCATAACAGCAGGAGCATAATTCCTGTGATGCCACATGAAACACCTGCATGATATGTAGACTTTAGTTAGCTGCATCTTAAAAACTCATGTTTTCGTTCGTGGACCCGTTGCCCATTGATAAAAGTTATTATGCGTAGTGTTACCAGTTACAAGTTTCCATTTCTTGTAAAAGTTATTCTGCACGGCTTCATTGGATCCTGTATGGGGGAAGAAAGTTAATTGTAGATGAAGTAGTGACAACGATCATACGGAAGTCTGAAACCATTTAAAGGCCGAATTTGGCCATAATGTCGCAGAAATTCAGGGTAGTAATATGAGTCATACCTTCACTTGTATCTTGACACAGGTTGTTGCATGTTAATGAAAAATTTCCATTAGCACAGTAGCAAGCGAACAACAACGCAGACCGTTGCAAGTTGTACCCACACCTCCCGCCAGACTGCACACACTGATCACACTCGTCATTGTTCGCTGTCCACTGTAGATTAAACCCCGCTTTCAGGGCTGATCTCAGATCACTCACTTCAGCATCTGTTAGTGCCAATTGATCCGCCAAAGGTTGAATCACTGGCACAGAGATTTGAGTGGTGCATTTCACTGAGTTGTCAAGCATGTTGTTGACAATCATACTAGTTGCCATAAAATAACTGTTATTCTTGGCGTCATTATCAGCACAATCGAAATTGTGACCTCCTGAACTAGAATCACATCCATAGTATAGAGTGACATCCTCCTGAGCAAAGTTATCGTCGTTGAATAGATTTGAGTCGTAAGTGGTGTTGTAGAGATACGAGGGCACAAACTACTCCAGAGGTCGTCTCTAGCAATGGTGACCGTGTGCTGACTCATCTGAATTTTCAAGATTCTGAAGCTTAGTGACTCATAACAAAGTATGGGAACATTATTTTTGCATGTTATCTCAAATCCCGGATGACCACAGTAAGCGGGCTGGACTAACCCCCAGAACGGGTAGTGAAGTGTAGTGTTTCCACACTGGACCACCTGACTACAGACTTCGTATAATGGTTGGGTTCTCTGGCACCAGATGGCCGGGAAGTGGACCGCACCGGTTAGCATCCCGTCAATGCAACGAGGACAGGGTACGGGTGGAGATGAAGTTTCATGGTATGGCATACATAGAATTAACTTGGCCTTAAAAATGTCCAAATGTCATATATTATGAACATTTAAGTAACTAACGTTAGATTATATATTAAAAATGGAAGTAAAAGAGACAAGTAGTCAGTCAACATACCATATTAAGTCCGAGTCATATCCACACATTGGCTCAACCATTCTTGGTCAACTAGAAATAATAATTAGTATTACACAATTTCCATTAGGAATGATATAATATTAATTTTAATGAGATTGGCTGGTAATATTGGTGAATCTAGACATGGGTTACACCATACATGTACATATTCGGATCCATAAGTGGAATCTGATGCAGAATCATTTTATTTTTATTTTTTCAGTCATCAAATCTAGTTGACCACACATGAAGTTTAGCACTCCGGAAGCAAGGGACTTCTCCCTTCCTTTCATCAATTCACGAATTGTGCCAACGCTTATCAAAACATTTTGCGGACATCTCTCTCCTGTTTTCCATCCCGTAGCTAGAGACATCTCTTCCTTGCAAACTCGCTTTGTTGTAGACGCCTCTATTGACACCCACTGCTATTGCTGTTAATGATGTCGGGTGGTGTTTGTGTCCTATGTTCTCCATGATGTAGATGGCCTTGGTAGTGTCATTCTTCCTCAAGCTGCTAAAAACGGAAGAGGCGGGGGTCACTACTCACAATCGGTTTTATTTAATATAACTTTGGGTAGAGTGTTTGTAAACAACCATGGTATAAACAAGAAATGAAAGAGAACACCAGATCTAGTGACAAAACTGTGACAAAAACTCTTATTAATCCAAACAAAAAAGAAACCCTTTTAACCCAACGATCTTATAACTTGTAAGATCAACAATACTGAACAGATGTTCACTATCATCAACTGACCCTAACTACTGAAGAAGACCACAACAAAACTGAACAACTCACCTAACTTTACCCTTTTATACAACCAGCAATCCAACTTGCACTCTAGCCCATGAACTATCAACATACTTGCACCGACACACTTCAACTTCCTTTATTCTTGCACTTCAGCCCTTCCTGATAAACACATTTAACAAATAACAGCTCGAACTTAATAAACCTGCACACAACTCAAACATACCCAATATCATATGAATGATAACAAGTTATAACACTTATTTTAACATCCCCCCTTCATTCATATGACAGAACGAGTTAACTAGTTTCAATTTACCGTCAACGACTCATGTTGAGCAATACTCAACCCTTTAGTGAAAACATCAGCTATTTGATTCTCAGAATCAATCTTTTTCGGTACAACTATACCTGCTACAACTTTGTCTCTTAAAAAATATAAGCCAACCTCAAAATGTTTAGTTCGTTCATGGAAAACAGGATTTTCTGAAATAGATATTGCAGATTGACTATCACAGAATATCTGTATAGGCAACTCACAATCAACCCTTAGCTCTTTCAAAACACTAACAATCCATAACAATTCACAAGTGGCAGAGCACATAGCTCTGTATTCAGCTTTAGCAGTGGACCTGGAAACAGTGTTTTGTTTTACTTTTCCAAGAGATTAAGGAGTCTCCTAAAAAATACAAAACCCTGTTACAGATCGTCCGGTAATCTAACACTTCACCGAATATGAGTCAACAAAACATTTTAACTGAAAAGTCTCACCTTTTTTAAAGCATAAACCTTTTCCAGGTGACAATTTTAAATATCTCAAAAGTCTCAAAGCAATATGTAAATGAGACTCTAAAGGTGCATGCATAAACTGACTAAGAAACTGAACAACATAACTTATGTCAGGTCTTGTCAGAGAGAGATAAATCAATTTACCTACAAGTTTTTGATAACCTGTTACATCTTTTACTTTCTTTTGATCTTTACTAGTTTTAGCTGAGATAACATGACTTTGCTCAATTGGTATACTCACTGGTTTACAAGCTAAAAAACCAAACTCATTTAATAATTCTAAACAATATTTTCTTTGATTCAAGCATATTTCAGATTTTTCATAAAGAACTTCAATTCCTAAAAAATATTTCAACTGACCTAAGTCTTTGATCTGAAAACTCTCACTTAGCAGGTTTTTTATGCTATTTATTTCAGTATTGTTATTTCCCATTATAACTATATCATCAACATACACAAGTAACACAACAAACACAGTTTCTTTAACCAAAATAAACATGGAATGATCACATACACTTTGCACAAAGCCAATGCCATTTAAACCACTAATTAATTTCTCGTTCCATTTACGAGGAGCTTGTTTCAGTCCATATAAGGACTTAACAAGCTTGCACACTTTAGTTTCATTATCAGAATAATACCCTTGAGGAAGAGTCATGTAAACATCATCACTGATAGAACCATACAAAAATACATTATTAATGTCTAACTGGAAAAGATCTCAGCTGTTCTCAACAGCTAGACTGATTACAGTTCTAACTGTAACGATTTTCACAACCGGCGAAAAAGTTTCAGTAAAATCCAAACCTTCCCGCTGGTTGAACCCTTTTGCAACGAGTCTAGCTTTATATCGTTCAATTTCCCCACTTGATTTATATTTAATTTTATAAACCCATTTACACCCAGTTGGTTTTCTACCAGCAGGTAAATCAACCAACTCCCAAATCTTGTTCCTAAACAAGGCTTTCATTTCTAAGTTCATGGCCTCAACCCACTTGGGGTCTTTAACAGCCTCATTATAACTAGTAGGTTCAATGGATTTATTTAAACTACTCACATAGCACATATTTTTATCAGACAAATAAGTGTAATTCACAACTCTGTCTATACTGTAACATTTGTAAAAATCGGGTCTCCAAAACCCGCTCCGTTTTGTAATCAAGTACCAAGTTATGAAAGTGCATTAATTATTTATGGTTATTTTGAGTTAAAACGATACATAATTAATAAATAAACTAAACTATAAAAATTATATTTGATAAAAAGTTAAAATAAAATAAATAAAAAACATTTGAAGCTGCCGGGACTCGAACCCGGGTCAGCTGAGTCACTCAATGACTTAACATCCTTTTCCTAAACCACTCCGCCACAATGTGATTTCTGTTAACTTTAGGAAAGCAAATGAAACTTATACACAAACTCAGTTTAATCAATATTACCATCTGAAAACCGGTAATCGGTAAACCAATCGTCAAATCGATTGTTTACCTCACAATTTCAGTTATAACCGATGTGCGACGGTTTCTAATGAAGTCAGAATTGATTGAACATTAAGCCTTATCATTTCGGCTTTTGAAACCGAAAATTTCATCAAGTTCTGATTTAATTCGAGCTCCAGATCATTTACACGATTCAGAACTATCACAACAATACTAAATTTCATTTTTGTCGCATTTCTGAACCATAAGTTTTTCTGAATCAGTTCGCCGGAAAATTTCTGCAAGTCACCGGAAAACCGGGACTCACATTCTCACGGTAATTCCTCCGACTCTCTCAGTTTAAAACATGTGATTAGTCAGTCTCTAACACAACTCTATCATCAGAATCGATCCTAGCCAACGTTTATCGGAAATCTTATCTTCGCCGGAAAGTTTCTGAGACTGCCGGAATCCCACTGTGAACTGGTAAGATATCCTACACTTCTTTTAAACCTTGTTTAGGTGACTCAACTTTATGAATAATCGATCAACGCTGTTAATTGGTTCAACAGTCGGAGTTCATTTCCAGTACCGACGAACCTCCGCCGGAATTCAGTGAATAACATCAATCGGTATATTCTGTTCCTTAAACTTTCTCCATTCTTTACTTTTGAGTTACTGTTGATATCGGAGAACTTTGTAAATCACAAATCAATCATAATCAGTCGAGTTATGTTGCCTGTGTAATCGGTGAAGAAGATGAAGTTATAACAGAATATAAGAGTAATTAAAATGCGGATTATAAACGGGTTAGACACACAGTCCAGCGGTGGACTGTGTGCAAATTTCACATACACGTCCCGAGTTCGATCCTTGCTACGCGCACGCCTTGTGTAATAACATGCCTTTTTAATCATGAACTAAACCGGGTTAAAACAGGTAGTTGTTAAGTATAATAAAAACCAAGAATATAACCGGGTTAGACACATAGTCCAGCGGTGGACTGTGTGCAACATAAACTTCACGTCGCGCGTTCGAATCCTGTCACAAGCACCGGTCCAATGGAATTAAAACGTTTTTGCAAATAAAGGAATTTTCGGTTAATTCAAATAAGTATATAAATATAATTAAAACCGAGTTTATAACAGGTTAGTCACGTAGCTCAGTTGGTAGAGCTACGTGCACGTGAACGGAAGGTCGCCGGTTCGAATCCCACCCGGCGCAGAAATAACCGCTGACCGAACCGGTCAACGGTCAACAGTAAAAAAAATAAATTTTTTTATATATTTATTTATTTAATTTAATTTAAAAATCAATTAAAAATACTTAAAAATAACATTTTTAAAGATAGAAAATAGCCATAAACTCACAAAAATTTATCTAAAGTTTCATTAAAATCCTTAATAACATCCATCCATTTTTCCATTATTATTTAGGTTAGTACTCCTCGTCGACTCGCTCATCTAAATCGTGCGCATCTCACCATCTCAAATTCAACGCACCCAATGTGAGTGAACCTTTCAAATTCCCCGTTTTAATCACGTTTTTGGGGTGTATCATGTGTCTTTGTTTATTTACATATTATAACGAAACTATTGTGCATACATCATATCAAGACATGTGTATTAGTTTGTTGCTGTTAAGTAGTTATTATTGGATGCAAATTATTATTACAGTACATGCATTTGCCGAGGCCGCAGCTCCCCATCCATGAGGTTGAGCTTGTTCCCCATTTTATTATGCGGTTGAACTGTGGCGTGCCCACACGATCGGCTCCGTTTGATTGAGCCTTGATCGGTCATTTCATTTTACATTTCAATACATGCAATACGATCGGCTCCGTTTGATTGAGCCTTGATCGCACAGTTCAATTTACATTTCCAGTTCATGCAATACGATCGGCTCCGTTTGATTGAGCCTTGATCGCACATTTACATTTCCAGTTCATGCAATACGATCGGCTCCGTTTGATTGAGCCTTGATCGCACAGTTCAATTTACATTTCCAGTTCATGCAATACGGTCGGCTCCGTTTGATTGAGCCTTGATCGCACAGTTCATTTATGTTAGTTATCGTATGTTAATGGTATATTCATGTATGCTATCAAGTGTTATTGTATGTTATAATTGTAACTGCTATTTGCCAATGCTTGATTACTTACATTTGCTCTTTTATGATTATGCACAATATTTTATTGATAAACTAACCATAAAATCATTATCAAATGTTTATCTAATGAGGTTCACTCGCCAACTTATGTTGACCCAAAAACTACCATTTTACACATGATACAGGTGAACCAGCAGCAGCTAGGAACACATAGGACCTGGACTAGAAGAATAAATCAATTTAGTTCTTGGATTGTTACCTTTTGATTATTTCCTTTGTATTGAATGAACATGTTTGGATGTTTGAAAATGTAACTTTGACTTCATTAATTATGAAACATAATAGTAAATGTCATGTGCTTTGGTGATAACCCAATTATGCCCCGACTCTTATTTCCGCTGCGGGTCGGGGTGTGACATATACCATATTTGACTTTTCCATCTAACACAAAACCATCTAGCTTCTTAGGAACACTTACAATTCTAGTGGACTTTCTAAGGCTAGGTATATTTCCCTCTGACGGGCTGGTCTCATAAGCTAAAATATTAGTGTCCTGAACCACGCCTTGACCTTCATTACTGCTACTCACATTCCTAGAACCTACCGACTGATCTTGTCTAGTCGTGGCAGCTGTTGATGACAGATCAGGCTGCTGATCATCACTAACTATTTTATGAGAAGCTATATCCATCTCTTCATCATCGGGAATACCTAACTTATACTCTCAGATTCTTTGGATGTCAACATTTCATAACTATCAAAAAAATTTAGAGTATCTAAATCAGGATTAAAAGCAACTTCTTTATCACTTTCAACATTAGATTTAAAAGGATATACACTTTCATAAAATTTGACATCTCTCGAATAGAGTTCAACTTTGTCATCTAAATTCCACAACTTATATCCTTTCTTTGCATTGGAATAACCAATCATAACACATTTATTTGCTCTATAAGAAAACTTATCATTTTCATTTAAGACAGTTGCAAAACAAAGACATCCAAAAATTCTTAAGTGACTAAGAGGGGGCTTAAAACCATGCATTAACTCATAAGGACTCTTACCTAAGAGCACAGACGATGGAATCCTGTTAATTAAGTAAATCGCAGTTAATATACAATCTGACCAAAACCTTAAAGGTAGCCCTCCTTGAAACAACAACGACCTAGCCATGTTTAAAAGATGTCGATGCTTTCTTTCCACAACCCCATTATGTTGTAGCGTATAAGTACAAGTAGTTTGTTGCAATATACCTTTTAATTTAGAAAAACTATTCATTTGAGAATTGACAAATTCAGTGCCGTTATCACTTCGAAAGCATTTAATTTTATTATTAAACTGATTATATAACAACTCATAAAACTGACAACATTATCAAACACTTCCCCTTTTGTTTTCAACATATAACACCAAACAGTTCTTGAATAGTCATCAACCACAGTTAAAACAATATTTAAATCCTTCCCTACTCACAACCCTATAGGGTCCCCAAACATCTAAATGAATTAAATCACCAACAATTTAGTTTTATGTTCACTCAAAGGGAAAGGAACCCTTACTTGTTTGGACCTATGAGACACTTCACATACTAAGTCATCTACCACATTAATTCCAAGATGATCTTTTAAAATGGCTAAGACTTGTTTCGAAGGATGACCCAGTCTACTATGCCACAAGTTAGCACTACTTGAACAACTAAATCACATATTAGAAAGATTACCATTTCTATTCACAAAAAATAGACCATTATGTTGCCTACCAATCACCAGGATTCTCCTTGAACTCAAATCTTGAACAGAACAAGTATTTTCATCAAATTTAACACTTACTCCATTATCTCTAGCAAGTTTATACACAGATACAGAACAAAAAAACACATCATAAAAAATAACTCCTTAGCAAGTTTAATATTTCCAATTTAGTAACTTTAGCACTTGTTCCATTAGGATGTGACACTTTTAAATCATACTCAGAAACATCAACACACCCATACATATCTCTATCTGTCATAACCATATGTTGATTTGCACCAGAATCTATCACCCAGTTATAATTAAACTCATAATCAACAATACTAGAACAATTTATAAAACTACTACACATACCATGAAACATAACCTTACTTTCAGCACTAACAGGCTTACCTCCCATATTTGACACAGAAGGATCACATGTATTCTTCTCCTTTTTATTAACCAGGCTAAGAAGTTTGGAAATCTGCTCAGATGTAAAAGGCATAATAGTAGAACTAGAACTATTATTTGATTTTCCATTATTAAAATTTTTATAACAAGTATTACCCTTATTTCCCTGATTTCCAACCCTTCTTTTAAAACCCTGTGGATATCCTATCAATTCAAAGCATCGATCAACAGTGTCCCATCATATTGCAAGTAGAACATTTTAAACTTGAATTAGGACTCTATTTATCCTCCTGTTAGACTCAAAAGACTGGTTTGTTTTAGTAACAAAGGAGACACTCTGACCTTTAGAACCACTGCTAGACAACCTGTGTGATTCTTCCCTAGAAATGATTGAAAAAGCTACCTTGACAGAAGGAAATGGTTCTCTAGTTAACATATTTGTTCTGACTGGTTGGTAAATATCATCCAAACCCATTAAAAATTGCATTAACTTTATCAAAGTTGTAAAATCATTATAGTCTTTAGCTGCCTGACAAGAACATGTAGGTAGATGCACCATTGCATCAAACTGTTTCCACATTGTAGTTAGTTTATTATAATATTCAGCATCAGAACTCCCATTTTGTGAGATATTATTAATTTTTTTATACAGATCATATACAACAGAACCATCAACCTTGTCATAGGTTTCTCTTAAATCATTCCAGACCTCAGAAGCTAGTTTAGAGAAAACTTGACCCAAGAACAACTCATCAGATATAGAATTTAACAACCATGTAAGAACGACAGAATTACACCTATCCTACTGACTAGCCAAGACACCATCTTCTTCTGATTTAACACATTTTCCATTAATGAAACCAAATTTATTCTTAGCTTCTAATGTCAGTTTCATAGAACTTGACCAAACAAAATAATTTTTTGTACCCTTCAATTTAATATTTACTATGGTCAACGAGCTAGAATCACTCGGATGAAGGTACAAAGGATCACTTATATCTAGCTTACTGATCAAGGTCTGTGATGTGCTAGGAGTTTCACCCATTGATTAAGCAAATAAAAGAACACACAGAACAAACAATTACACAGAGATATCCAATCTAGACAAGCAGTCAAGAAACACGTAAATCAACAGCAATTAACACATAAAGACACCAACACTCACAACTGTGTTAGAGACCAGATTCCTGGTTCATCACTCTATAGGTGCCAGGACAAGCATAACACAGGTGTACACATTCAAGAACAAGACAACAGTCTTCAACGAAACAACACGAAGGAAAATAAGCAACAAAAAACCGGTCCTCACTACCCCGGTATCAACTATACCAACAAGAGAAGAGAATAAGAAACAAAAAACCGGTCCTTACTACCCCGGTATCAACTTTACCAACAACAGGAATTAAAAAGATAAAGAGAGGAACGATCTTACAGAAGCGTTTAACTCCCTCCGGTTAGATCTGACTCATAACCTTCTAGGGTTACAAGAACAGATCTGCAAAAGCCGCAAGTGCCTGGTCAGTTTGCCCTGAAATCTTCTTGTATTTCAGAGACCAACACAGGAAGCAACAGCCCCTAATCTTCAAGATTTTCGTCACACAAACCAAGAAACCCTAGCTAGGGTTTCAACAGTACCAGATCTACACCAGAAAGTCACTTCCCAGAAGATTCTTCAAGATGTATGAATCCTGAGCAAAAAACAACTAGATCTAACCCTAAAGATCTCGCAGCGGATAACCAAGAACAGACACACGAGCCACTTTAGGGCTCTGATACCATGTAAACAACCATGGTATGAACAAGAAATGAAAGAGAACACAGATCTAGTGAAAAAACTGTGACAAAAACTCTTATTAATCCAAACCAAAAAGAAACCCTTTTAACCCAACGATCTTACAACTTGTAAGATCAACAACACTGAACAGATGTTCACTATCATCAACTGATATCAATATCAGTTGATTAACATACAAAGAAATAACTGAATCTCGCAGGACTCAACAACCCTAACTACTGAAGAAGACCACAACAAAGCTGAACAACTCACCTAACTTTACCCTTTTATACAACCAGCAATCCAACTTGCACTCCAGCCCATGAACTATCAACATACTTGCACTGACATACTTCAACTTCCTTTATTCTTGCACTTCAGCCCCTCATGATAAACACATTTAACAAATAATACCTCGAACTTAATAAACCTGCACAAACTCAAACATACCCAATATCATATGAATGATAACAAATTATAACACTTATTTTAACAGTGTTGCTATTTAAAACTACCGTGACATGACGCAACAATATTGTTTATGGCAAAACAATTCAAACGCTCTTAGGTGCAATGTTTTGTAAACTGGATCCGTTATGAAAACGTTCCCTTTATAGGGTTCAATAATCGGACTGGTTGATTGATGCAACAAAGTTAAAAAAAATTCAAAAGTATAAAATAAATTAAATGACAATAACAATAAAAGATTTAAGAAAAGTAAAAAAGTATGATCCCCAAGATTTTTAGGATGGGTCTACATATTCACACACCCACTTGCCTATTTAGACACCCTTTAGACGGGTCGTCTAGATCTAGACGGAGCGTCTAGGGTTATTTTTTCTCGACCACTTCCTGCATCGTACAACGTCAAATCAGTCACATCAGACGGGGCGTCTAGCAATAGACAGAGTAGAAGACGACCAGGACAAGACGGGGTGTCTAGAGCAAGACGACCCGTCTTGAATGTTGTGCTTTTGCATGCATGTCAGCCAAGTTGCAAAGTGATACGCCCCGTCTAGGCCTAGACGGGGCGTATATATCGTTCTTAAATAACGGGGCTATATATCGTTCTTAAATAGCCACGCAGAGCTTTGTGTCGCATAAATTTTTCGATTCGTCGTCGGAATTCTCTCCGACTTCTTCTTTGGCTAATATTACTTCCTTTGATATCATTCAATGCATGTCGGTAAAGTAGTAAAGTGATACGCCCCGCGTAGGCGTTAGACGGGGCGTCTATTTCTTTGTTAAATAGACCCATGCAGAGCATTTGATGTCGCATAAAACTTTCTAGTCATCGTAATTCTGTTTGTCGTGAAATTTGGGTTGTATTACTTCATCTGATATCATCCAAAGGTGGTGAAATGTCATTAAACTGGAACGGGTCATCGGTGCCTGAAGTCAATACGGTAACATTTATTAGGTTAAACTAGTTGATGTTTTAATTATTTACTAACGGTGATATCGTTGTTAGGGGGAGAGCGGTGTTCCCAATTCTAACGAGCAAGAGGAGGTTGTGTCTAGTGCGCAAGACATTATTCGTGATGGTGGAGGATATGGTGGTGAGGCACCCCCATACGAGGCAATCCGTATCTCTCGGAGATGGTTTGAAAAACGCCTGAGGTTTCATATAAAACATATCTACCCGATGGAGATCAGCCTTATATATTTTGGAAAAAAAGTATTGGAGGGACGGTTTCCAGCATGCAAATTTGTATCTCAATCGACTACACGTCAAAGAGTGTCTTGTACTCAATCGAAGACTGTAACCGAAGGGAAACTCGAGGAGTAAATGCAGGTAAATGAGAAATACTGTCCTTTTTTAGATATATGTGTTTTTTGTTTGCGTAATAGAGTGTCTTGTGGTTTAACATAGTGATATGTTGTTGAACTTATTTCAGGTGTTTCTATAGCACCTAACGAGTCTCAGTCATCGTCTGACTATCAGTCTTGGTCAACCATGGTCAACAAAGCAAGAACAATGGCTCGATTTTTTTATGTTTAATACGATTTATTTGTATAAATAATACAAAGATTTTTTTAATACAATAAAAAAACTTTTGGTATAACTAATAGGATTTTATTTACTTAATTTGAACCTTGATATAAGCTGACATTCCTTCAGTACACCCAAGCCACATCAATTAACCATACAAAGCTTTGTATCTAAAAACCAAGAAACTCCGGGCATTGAAAACAGATGGTAATGATACTCTCCGAGCTCTCACGTCAACCGTCGGCATCGGCAGATGACGAAATGTCAATACTGCCCGCGACGACGGTTGGACGTGAGAGCTCGGATAGTATGATTACCGTCTGTTTGTCAATACCCGAGTTTGTTGGTTTTTAGATATAAAGCCGATCTAAAAACCAACAAACTCCGGGTATTGACAAACAACAACAATTATACTCTCCGAGCTCTCACGTCCAACCGTCGGCACCGGCAGTTGACAAAATGTCGATACTGCCGGTGGCGACGGTGGAACGTGGGAGCTCGGAGAGTGTAATTGCTGGTCAATACCCGGAGTTTGTCAGTTTTAGATAGGCTTTGTATGGTTTATTTGCTGTGCCTTTGGTGTACTGGTAGAATGTCGGCTTAAATCAAAGTTCAAATTAAGCAAATAAAATCCTATTAGTTATACAAAAAAAAATTAAATGTATATATACGGGTCGTCTAGACCTAGACGCCCCGTCTTGGTCTGGCAAGAAGACCAATCTACCCCGGGTTTGTTGGCCATCTAGGCTAAACTTAGGGGCAAAATAGTCATATTATCAAGGCATAGACGGGTCGTCTAGACCTAGACTACCCGTCTAGTTTGAGCGAGATCTTTTATCCCTGGTAAAAGACGAATTTAAATATTAAATCCAAATTACCATTCTACCCCTGAACTGCCGATCGTCTAGGCCTAATTCAGGGGTAAAATAGTAATTAACCACCTGAGTGTTTCACAGCTCACATGGTTAATTACCATTTTGCCCCTGAGGCTGGTGAAGAGGTTCGACATGCTCGGCGAGCGGTTTAAAAGCCGCGAAGGTGAGCCATGGATTCCGGAGCCGATGCCAGATCACTTCGATAAGTCCATCAGCCGGCAGATAGGCAGCGGTAGTCCAGGACCCTCCGGTTGATTTTGACGGACCGACACCGCCACCGTCGCCACCACCTCACGGGGCGCCTCAGTTTCGCAGCACGTCCTTCCAGGTCATACCCCGGGGGTTGCGACATACCGCTTACGAGCCGACGTTGACAGGCTTATGGATCTCATGGGCTGGGTGGTCCGGGAGATGCAGGATAGACGTGAGAGAGACGGGTTACCTCCCATACCGCTCCCCACCTCGAGCACCACATCAGCAGCAGCAGCCGCAGATGCCAGATCCCGATCCCGACTCCGAGGCCGACTCGTATGCATAGACATTTTGTATTTGCTTTTCAGCTGTATAGTAAATATTGTTTTGGTTGTACAAATTTATGTTATATATGTTATATTTAACTTTGTTTTAAGTTTTTCGATTACTTGATGATTGTTTGAGTTAAATCGACATTGAAATGTAATACGGAAACAACATACACTTGTTGCATTCATCTTAAAATGTTGAAAATCAGTATTAAATTTTAGTATTATATATATTTAAAAAATATAATGTAAAAACAATTAAATATATAAACGATGAAAACCATAACTCACTTTTTGTACAACAAACAAAACTTTTTAAAAACCTAAAATTACACCTAAAAAAATCAACTCCAACAACAACCAATTTACCTCACCAAAACACTATTTTTTCAATCTCCCCACCAAAACATCCCTTTTCCAACAAAAAAACACAACATCCTAGACGGGTCGTCTAGGTCCAGACGGCCCGTTTAAACATTAAATCTATGGGCTCTGCCAGGTACTTGCTGACTCCTCAAAATCAGTGCTATACGGGGCGTCTAGGTCTAGACGACCCGTCTAGGGCCTAGAGGTGTCCAAATAGCAGTAGAGATTTATGAATAATTGAGTCTTTAGGAATAAGTTATGAGGGTACAATTGTTTATTATTAAATGAACATAAAAATAATAATATAAAATGTGAACATTACAAATCCATCAACTAATGATCTTCATTATACTATTGCCTACTAATCTACTATACACTTAGACCCCCATAATCAAAATCATCCACTCACCAACGTAATTAAAACACCTACCAGCACAACAACTCTCTTTCTTTCAAATATCAGCACAATTCAAGTGCTCTGTTGACTTTCTTGGAAAAGAATCACCACCAAATGTAAGGGTGGAAAAAGGGGTGAAGTACGCAGTGGCGGATCTAGAAAATATTCATAGGGGTAACGTTTTATAGAAAAGGGTAACATTTTATAAAAAAGGTCAAATTTTCCAAAATTTAAAACTATCGCCGAAGCGCCAAGAGGAAGCGGAGGCTGCCTCTTCGTATAAGGTAGGTCCGCTCCTGGAAGTGCGTCCGTTGATCTCCGGTCACTAAAATTTGTTGGGATTTTATATACAAACTAAAAATGTTTTTTTTAAAGAAAAACAAGAGTTGAGCCCCTAGTTGTAACCGGTAGGTAAGAGAACCTGATAAAGACCCCAATTAAAAAATTATGATTCTGCCACTAATATCACATCTTTAGTTCTCTAGAATATGCACACACGTTTCCACCACTAAAACACATAACGAACTACGTAACCTAATCTCCCATTTGAAGTAGAAGAAACTTAAAATCTTGTTGGACCATAAGCCCGAGTTTCCAGTGCAACCCAGAGCGGTCAATACCTCATGAACCAAATTGACACTGTGGGCTATTATGTGCTTTGAAAATACTAATATAAAAGCTAAATTTATTATGATAAACAACCATGATCACAAGGAATGGAAAACTATCATCAATCGAAACACAAAGAGTCAAAAAAGCCAAAATACAATATAAAGTCTACCATTTTAACATCCTCGACCAAGTGGTGTCTTACCAAAATTGGTTTCACACTTTCTTGACCAACGACATATATTACTAGCAATATACTCGTCCAAGTCTGGGTAGTAACACGAAAGTATTAAATTTAAATGTACTAGCTTACACATTATATTTATTTAGTTCTTGTAACTACCTTCATAATAACAGATACATACACTATACAAAAATGTAAAAGTAAACATATCATTATCATTATACTCATAAATCCACCAATCAGCAAAGTTAAGGTAGCGTCAGAGGAAAATAAATGTAGATCACCTTACCTCTACCCCGAGGAATAGAGAGACTGCTTCCAGTGAGACCCCCGGCTCGATACTAGTTTTGTATCAAGCCTTGGACATAAGACACATAACACTTAGCAATCGGGACAAAGGTCGACTAGTGCACGTGTCTCCTTATCTTTCGGCTATCAACGCCACAACATGATACATGATTAACCGTCCGTCACTTTTAACATTATTTTCACGAAAATAGTAAAATAACGTTAAAATTAGTGCAATTTCACTTTTGCCCCCAGAGAGCCCACACATATATACATTATATGCGTATACCGCGAATGGGGCGTAGAAAAAGTAAATCCGTAAACTAAAGTTAAAAGTGACGCTCAATCTCATTCGACATTTTAGCATTAAGAAACCATAACAGCTAAAAAAAAGATATTTTACGAACAATCCATGGCAATGAACCTTGAAGATAGATGATACACTTTCACAAGGCTGTTCGAATAAGCAATTGTCTATAAATGAAACATAAACAAATGTAATAAGGTAAACAAATCAATTCCCAATGAGAAATAGAAGCCTTCCACAACTTGATCTAGAGATCATTAGCAATAAGGTAAACAATTTAGAAGATAAATTAACCACAACTTACATCGAGGATAACGATTACCAAGTCAATCAATGCAATAGTACACAATGAGCAAAGGTTGTGGAAGTTTGTATTATATACAACTTATAGTAAACAAAAGAATCATTACCTGTACAGTAGCAAATCACGCAAAGATAAAAGACATCATTGTAATAATAAAGAACAAATGAGAATACAGATTAGTTATTTGTAAACTTTCGACTTCTGACTTTGTATTCATTTAAGTATATAACCATCAACCACAAACCACAACTCCACTTTGTGAGAATATTCAACGTGGAAAAAAATTAGTACCAATCACAGAGCTTTTAACATCACTAAGAACACAATTAGTGCGCTCAGACTCAACGCATGTAGGAGACTAAACGTTAAATATACACTTGTGACTCTTAGCGATAATAAGACTGACGAATTTCAACCATTTGAACAGTTCGCTTTGCACCCACTATGGAAAAACCACAACCTAAATCGACCCATTTTGAAATCTATGGGTAGATATTTCCAACTCTAGATTAATATGTCACCTATATCGCAATTGGTCTTACTAAAAGGACTATTTTGTTATGCTTTTTTTGCTTGTATTTTCTGATAGATTGCGTAAGTTATACCTGAGGCTATAAGCAACAGGATCACAAAACCACCTACCGCAACACTAATGATGTGTCATCATTTGATGATTTCTTCCTGTGGATACTCCGAAATAGAAATCATATTACTTTAGTGACAAACAAAGTTTTAGGTTTGATTTTGTTTGTTCAAATTGAATAACACTTGGAAAGCAACAATAGTTTTCATCAAGAAAGAATGAGGGTCCATAATAAGGGAGAGAAAAGAGTTGTCGGTTGATTACCGTCTTGATTAAAGAGACTCTTGATCGACTAAAATAATCTTGACCCGGGGAAAGATGATAGCAAGGTATTTACTGAGAGTCGTAATATACATAAATG
The DNA here is from genome assembly GCA_947069175.1 of Scalesia atractyloides. Lineage (NCBI taxonomy): Eukaryota > Viridiplantae > Streptophyta > Magnoliopsida > Asterales > Asteraceae > Scalesia > Scalesia atractyloides. The sequence goes on from CAMTDV010000023.1 coordinate 16,759,582, forward strand.
AATGAATTGTTAAATCTGGGTACAAGATCAAACATGAATACAAGCGAGATTCACAAGTTACTTCTATTAATTTTTTGACTAAATAAACTCGATTACAAAGACTTAATATTTATAGATTAAACATCGTAGACTAGTATGAATTCTATTTCTTCTCTGACTCAAATACTAAACAATACTTATCTAAACAAATAATAATAATAATGAATACTAACAGATAACTCAAATAATAATTAAGTAACTTTAATTGTTATTTTACTCGTTTAGTCCTTCGACTTTAGATCTCCTTCAGATCGCACCCTGAGATCGTCCATACCTCCCTAGTTGTGATGTTGTAATTTCATCATGAATTCCTTTATATAGACATGAACTCCACAACTTAATAAGATATAAAAACACGGGATTATGATTATAGCTGCTCTAGAATTTTACTATGTACATTCCCTTTAGAATTTGCCATGTGTTATCATACTATAACATCCTACATAATCATTAACCAACAACAAAAAAGAAATAATTTTCAGATTCATGAAAGTCCAATTAACCACTAGAAGAATTTGGTACAGAGCTACCAACCAATTTGTTAGTAATTCCAGATTCCGGTGATGTTGGTTCTTGTGTATTGACCGTTCAACAGACCACCATCATCCACCACAATATCAACCACCTCCTGTTTCTGAGTATTCAGATCATCATTCTGAATCCCTCGTAAAGTTTCCAACACTTCTTTCATTGTCGGCCTCATATCCTTTTGTTGTTGCAGACACCGGAAAGCCAGCTCAGCCACCAAAGCAGTAGTTCTCCTCACCTGCCCATTTGTCTCAAACGCAATACTCTTGTCAACCAACTCATCCAACATATGGTTTTGAATCTTGGTTACAGCCATATTAGCCAAGTTTATATCGAGCCTGTTCCTGCTGGTGTCAACGGCTTGTAATGAAGAAATGAGCTCAATCAAGACGACCCCAAAGCTATAAACATCACTCTTGTCTGTCAAATGATAACATTGGTAGTATTCAGGATCAACATAACCAGGCGTCCCTTGTGGCGCGGTGGACACATGTGTAACATTTTGGAACAATCTTGACAACCCAAAATCAGCAACTTTGACTTGGAAACTTTTATCCAACAAAATGTTGGTAGTTTTCACGTCACGGTGAATGATGCCTGATTGGTGTAGATAGGCAATCGCGTCAGCTGTTTGTATGGCAATGTTGAACCGTACCGGCCATGAAAACAAACTCGAGCTTGAGTTTTCTAGTTTTCCATGAAGATGATCCGCTACTGTGCCATTGGGGATGTACTCATAAACTAAAAGCAGTTCTCTGCTTCGTTTTGAGGTGCACCCGAATAGTTTCACTAAGTTATCATGTTCTAAACCTGTCAAGATCTTAACTTCATTCATGAATTGCTCCATGCGTTTGAAATTGTTTTCGTATAAACGTTTGACAGCAACTTCTCGACCATCAAGAAGCTTACCTGAAAACAGAATCCAAAGAGTTACAACAACGTCTCATAGATTTTACACAACGTAGGTTTATAAGTATTACCATAGTACACTGTTCCAAAACCGCCATCTCCAATTTCTCTGGAATTATTAAAGTTATCAGTGGCGATTTCTAGTTCTTCATAGGTAAAAACTTGAGCTCCAAAATATGAGCTTTTTCCGAATTCAGTAGATGTTTCTGATGTTTTTGGTGTAGGAAATGAAGGGATGCTGGAAGTGAAATTAGAATTGTCACTGGTTAGACGTTTGCTTGAAAACTTTTTCAGAATGGCTTTGCTCTCTGTTTGGGCGGCTGATGCTTCGTTGATTGTGCGCTTTTTTCTGCGCTGGCAGCAAACAAAGATTGCCCATCCGATGCCAACACCAGCAATAACCGCTCCAATGATTGGAAGTACTAGAATACGAAAATGAAAAGAGTCAAAATTTAGTTTCTTGAAACAATGACAGATGAAGAAACTTTAGTCTGTTTAGTGAGAGTAAAATACATACCTACACTCAGAGAACTACTCTTTGAACTCCCTGCAATTATATAAGAAAGTTTTAGCTTCAAAGTCATCTCATTAAAACATTAACCTAGAGTGTATAATTAAATCCAGTGAATGAATGATCACGTTTGAGACAACAGAACTAGTTTGTGGAGCATGTATATGTTAGTCCAGTATTTGGTTGGTCTTGATGTCCTATAATATGATAAGGCAAGACGTCGAAAACCTGGTGGGTTCTGTTGATGCCTCTAAACTGTTTAAGTTTCTTTATATTCGGCATGTAAACCCATGACCTAGTGGTCTAGTAGCATGGTGCTTGTCCTCACAAAAGTGGCATGGTTCAAATCCTTGCAGACGCAAGATTGTGTGGTATGTAAAATAAACCGGCTTGTCAATTTTACCCATGTCAAGTTTACATCAATAAAAAATATATATGTTAATTTAATTACATGTTCCAATCGTATTATTAATCATAAATCAAATTTGTCTCGAAGTATTTATCACCATTACACAAGCTGCCGCTAAAAATTAAGTAGAATAAACTAATAAACATCTAGAATCTGAATTTCATAATTTTGATGATAAACCTAAAATAAAAAACTAGGTGTGATAAATGGATCATTACACCAATTCGAAAATTTTACAAGAATATGAACATAATATGATTACGATACGGGGCCAAAACATGAGTTCAAACACATACCTGTAATGTGTTGTTAACACAAACACGACATGTTTTATCTAGTTCTTTATTTTTTAATTATAGTGCATATACTAGTGAATTAGAATATACTACCAAAATACAAATGTATGTAAACCATTACGTGTAAGTTATAAAATATGATCCTCATTTCTTTTTTAACTGGAAAAATCTAACATGTACACGGAATTTAGGATAGGTAAACTACAATTTAATAAAAAAAATTATATAAATAAACAGGTTAGACAAATCAACTTATAAAGTTGTCAAGTTTAACTGAACATGACTTGTTTAGCAAAGCCGGTTCCTAATCTAAATGAAAACTAACTACAGCTTGTTTAAACTAAACCAAACCCTTAGATTTCATATTAAGCCCTAAAATCATGCCCCTATGATTCTATAAATTAAAAAACTGGTCCAAAGAGGGCGTCATTAATAGATACAAAATCAGCCTAACAAATTACATTAATTTCTTGGCGTCGCCTTATGGGATTCCTTCCATTTTGATACTGTTTATATTATTGTTTATTTTGTTTGATACCTAACTATAATAATAATAATTTGTATAAGCTAAGATGTGAAAAATCAAGATTATTTATATCTTCTTTCTTAATATTTAAAACAATTAATCTTGTCTAATTTGTTTATCATGGACGCCATACTATTATAGAAGAACAAGATGTATATAACCTCACCGACCAAGCTGCTTGTAGTCGAGCGATATCATGGTGTAATGAATGTATCACTTTTCATGAGGTTAAAGGTTCTAATCCTATCGTGAAAAAAAAGGTGTAGATTTAGGATTATAGTTAGTGGGTGTGTGAGTTACCAGACGGGAAAATTACTTTACCTCCACTTTCGCCTACATTGTTACAAGTTAACGAGAAATTCCCAGCGGTACAATAACAGGCAAACAAATCAGGTGATGTCGAGTTTGACCCACATTGACCATCAGACTGAATACACTGCTCACAGTCATCGTCATTCGCGGTCCACTGTAGCTTGAAACCAGCTGTCAAAGCTGAGCTCAGATCACTCCTCGAAGCATCAGTTGTCGCTAATCGAGCAGCCGAAGACTGATTCACTGGGACAGTTATATAACTGTCACACAGGACAAAAAAATTGGCAATGTTGGGGCTGATCAAATTGGTTAGATAGAAATAGCTATCACTTTGGGTGTTATTAACATTGCAACTGAATCTATGGCCTGCGGGTACCGATATCCCACCGGGTATGTTAGTATCACATTTGTAGTAGAGAGATATTTCTGTTGATCAAAGTTATCTCCGTTGAAAAGAGTTGAGTTGTAGGTGGTGTTGTGGAGGTATTGAGGGCAGTCATTGGTCCAAAGATCGTTTCTAGCGATGGTGATCGTCTGCGTACTGCTATCAGTGTCCAGGACTCGATAGTTTGCGGATTTATAAACGAGCTCAGGGACATTAGATTGGCAGGTTAGTTGAAAACCCGGGTGGCCGCAGTAAGCAGGACGGTCAGACCCCCAAAACGGGTACTCGAGTTGGATGTTTCCGCATTTGACTGACTGGCGACAAATATCGTATGGTCGAGTTTTTTTGGCATCGTAAGACAGGGGAATGGATGACGATGGCAAGAACGACTGTTAGCGCGAATAGGGAAGGGGTGAGGTCTAGACGGTGGTTCATGGTGGTCGCGAATCGGGGACAACTGGTGGTATGAGAGGAAATGATGAACTAGCTAGAAATTTTGGTAACTAATGGGAAATATGAAAGATTAATTGTCTATTTTCATCAACAAGGAATAAATACGTTTTATATTATGAAAAAAGTTGATCGAATAGAACTATAGAAGCTTCCAGCTTGACTAAAGAAAGTAATTAGAACATTAACTATTAACTATTGTTTAAAAAGTTACAAGGATCAAATAGTCTACATCTACCAAGTATAATTGGTTATTTGGTTTGTGAGATGATCCAAAGCTAACTATATTCATCATCTAGTAAACCAATTTCAAACTCTAAAGCATTTTGTTTCAACTTTAGCGATTTTGATTTATTTTCTTTTTTCTGAGAAAATGATATCATCTTTGATTTAAGTAATTTATGTGTTTGTTTATAATGTTATTATTGTTATCCAATCAAATATAGTTTTTTAAGTTTTGACTCGATCATCAAGTTTAGATTTAAACTGTAAAAGATAGTTTGATGTAATAATTTAGTCATTTAATATTTTTTATTTTATCTCAGGAGCGTTGTTATTATTATTAATTATGTTTCTATTATCATGGGAGAAGCAAAACTTCTAGGAGCACATAAAATGAGGAGGTTATGGGTTAAAGTCTCATAAAGGGTGAATAAAAATTTGCCGTTAAAAAAATTATGTGTTTTTTTTGAATTTTAGATGTAGCTTCTATATTTATAGCTATTTTATCTTAAATAAGTTTTATCACAATGATAATCAAACAATTAATGTGTACATATAACATCTACACTCAAATTTAATGATATCTTATGTAAGTGTGTGAACAAATTTATCAGAATTGGACTAAATTTTAGTATGGGGAGCCAAAATTCTAATTTTGGGTGCTTTGGTATAAATCTATTGTCTTAACTCAACTATGTTGCTATTTCTACCAAAGTTCGGTTACAAATATGCAAACTACAGATTATGAAGGAATTTAACAAATTCTAATGTTGTGTCTTCAAATTGGAACTTATCCAAAATTTTTTGTAAATGTATTTGGACCAGTTGCACAAAGGTAAAATGGCTAGAAAAGAAGGAACTTAAAACAAGCATAAGTTATTATTTGTTTGAAATTACAAAACCCATAAGATATTAACAAAGGGGTTTTAACAACGTAATTCATGTGTTTATTTAGTGGTTTAACTTAAGTATAGTCTTGTCACTTTAAAAAACCTCTTTTAGTACATGCTTGAATGGAAGTAGAAGCAGAAAGAAAAGAATACCTTGTCGTTTATCACAAACAACACCTAGCGACGGGCCATTGTAGCAATAGCAAACGAAACTATCGTTATTAGGATTAACTCCACACGAGCCGCCTGATATAATGCAGCTTTTACATTGCTCACTCTCTTCGTTTGTGACGTACCACTTCAAGGCAAACCCCTTTCTTAGGGCATCAACAAGGCTTGTCCGGTTCTGGTCAAGATCGCTTGCAACGTTTCTAAAAGCAGGAACAACAATGGATCGGTTACATGACATACTCGGATCATAGATCACGTTGGTCTTTGTATTGTTTATGGTACACAAGTACTCCAAAACCGTAACTTCTGGTGGGTGTGGGTTAAGAGGGCATCCGTAACCTAGAGTCAAGTTTCGAGTGGCAGATGTGTAGTTAAAAACCGCGAAATCAATAGTTGTGTTTACGAGTCTTGATGGACATATTTCACCCCAATAATCCATTCTTGCGACCGTGATGGTATGTGAGTAGTAATTGAATTCAGTGACTCTGTAATTTAGTGAGTTGATTTCAATCACGGGGATATTGTTGACACAATCTAGCTTGTAAGCTTGTTTCCCGCAGTAATTTGAACGATTCACGCCCCAAAACGGGTACTTGATGAGTCTAAGGCTTCCACACGCGAATTCAGTGTCACAACTTGTGAAACGGGCATCATTGGAGCATAAACACGCCGGGATTGTTATTTGGACCAAAAGAACGAAAAGAATGAAGCATGAACAAGAATAATTGTACATATTGAGACGATGAACTTGAATATTATAGAAATCCCAAATCCTATATATCTTATATTATATTAATCTTTTAGACAAAGCAAAGCACTTCATAAGCATGTAAAGTTTTTTAATGTATGCCGAAACATATTTTGGACATGATGCCAAAAACAAACAAGTTACTAGGAAAGACAACATATAAAACAATGCCAAAATTAAGAATTTGAGGATTTGGCGATCATTAGGATATATAGTTCATACTTGTTGACCAGTAAATATAATATTATTAAAACCTTCCATGGATAGTCATGCCAGTTAGCAACTTATATATGCAACAAAAGAGAGGAAAATGGTCATCAAGAATGGAATATTCCCTCCATTGTGTTTTCTTTCTCTTATCATCACATAACTTAAGAGATGAAAGAATTACCCATTTTGATTATCCAACTACAGTTTAATATTCTTATTACATCTATGTTAATGCCCACTAAAGTTATAACACTGTCACTGATATTATAGTGTGTGTAATTTTTAGGTCTTACACCATGTGTTGTGATTTTACTAAGAAAGTTTTATATTCTTATTATATCCATGTTAATGCCCACTAAAGTTATAACACTGTCACCGATATTATCACGAGTGTGACTTTTTGTTTGTGATTTTACTAAGAAAACGTCACTATCAAATATACAAAAGGGCTCTCACTTATGTTTTCCTTTATCTTATCTAATGGTTTACTAAACCAATTTAAATAAAGAAAAAAGATAAGAAAAAATCAGGTTTGTGTGATTAGTTGTGGTTGGTTGAAGTTTGTAATAGTTCGGCCCCACAAAGTTTCACCACCGCCTCACCCATGTCCATAATTTGTCTCACGCCTACATACCTAGGAACTCGCTCATGCCCGTACGAGATGGTATTTACCCCACCACCCCACCACACAGCTGACATGGACAATGGCGTGAGCTCATTCAAGATCTTTCATTTTAGTTTAACATATTTGAACACCAAAGATGCGGGATGAATAACACTCCAAATGGTTCGGTCCAAAGATGACATGTGTAGGATTGATACAGAAGGAATGGTGATGATTCGGGCCAGATAATCATATTGAGCTGGTAAGTCATCTTTTTATATGACTGATGCTTTCTAACAAACCAATAACCACAAGTAACAAATAACCGGATGTGAACAACTAAATAATTATTCAACTTGGACTGGGGATAGCATGACACGTCACCTTAACTGTCTTGGTTGTCTCTACTATATATAGACACATCATCAATAGGCTCAAATCAGAGTGTCATATTTGATAGCTTACCCTCATACCTCTCAACCATATACTTACTCTCACGACTACTAATCAGTGTTGTTTTATACAAGATATGTACATTGTTATTCGGCCACTCGCTATTAGAGCTAAAGGATATCTTAGAACCAATTAACAACTAAAGATCTCTTGAAGTTATAGTGAAAAACTAAAATAAAAAGAAGCAAAGAAGTATCAAATAATACCTGCTCAGCCACTAACATAAACATAACTATCCCCACGAGGTGTTAGATAACATGACTCGACATGAATTTAAATGGGTTTACGTATAGGGTAATCGATGGGTTCAGGTCATAAAGGGGTAAAATGTGTTTAACAGGGTTCAACCCTCTTAATCCATTTATGACTCACATAAAACATTTAACTTGTTCTGTTAAATATGTAATAGATAATTAATCATGGATTATAATTTGTGACCTATTTATTAAAAGGACATAGTTTTATAATTTTATAGATAATTAATCATGGATTATAATTTTTGGTAACCTTTATTTTATCATGTTAATTGCGTATGTTGTTTCTTAACTATGTTTAGCTAACCATGTGAATAATCATGTTAAAGGTGTTATCTTATACATGTCATTGAACTAGTTATATTTAATTGTGTTAAAGTATCATGTCATGCCATTGAACTGGATACATTTAACCATGTTAAACATGTTGTGTTGTGTAACCCCTTATTAAACATGTCACATGTCTAAGAAATTTGACACGCTTAGTAACACGTATTGTGTTCAGATTAACCAATCGTGCTGAAGAAAGCTCACTAGATGTAAAATCGAGGGAAAAAAAATCCTTATATGTGCAATGGGTTCGAAAACTAACCCATTTTGCAACCAAAAAAAAATCAGAGTCGTACAGAGACTGTTTGTAGTAATAATTTCTATACGGTTATTATTCCGGAGGATAACATTTGGATATTAGATACTTATGTCAGGATCTATAATATAACTACCACTTCTGGTGTTTATAGTGCCCATATAAACAAGTCACAGAGTAAGGAACGATACCAAACACATGAACACAATATATCTAATGCTAAAAACATGTCGAATTAGGACCAGAGTTGTGTACCTGTTGGCGTTGGCGATGACGGCGACGACGATGGTGGAGATAAACCAACATCAGTTTTGTTAGCTTTGGAGCAACTATCAGCCAAGAGAGGTGGTTCAGGGCAGGCACATGTAGTTGCAAGTCTACTAATATCAGACACACACAGACCACCTGACTCGATACAGTCTGCACAAGGCCCCGGATCGACCTTCCACTTGACCTCAAACCCGTTCTGAAGAACCTCAACCAACCCAGTAAACCCAACTGGGCATGGAATCACAACACTAGTTTTACACATACCCGGTCCCTGTGCTCCTCGAACTAAAATAACTGGACTAATCCCAATATTACTGCAAAAAAATGAGCTGACCATCCCTCAACCTCGAAAGGGATCGGGCATCCGATAAGGAAACTGATGTTCATATAACTTGAAGTGTAGTCAAAGAGCTGGTGATTGATGGTGGTGTTCACTAGATCTTGCGGACATGAGTTGATCATATCTCCTCTAACAAGTTTTAGAATCTGGGTGGCTGGATCGATGCCTAGAACCCGGTACGAAATGTTACTGATATTGATGGTGAGTAGATTATTTTGGTCACAGTTTAGTTCAAAGCCAGGGTACCCACATTCTGGAGGGTCCTGATGGCGACGGAAAGGGTAATGGATGCCGGATATGGTTTCACAACTGAAGGAACGGCTGCAGGTGTCGTAGAAGCCTTCGGAGTTGGTCCACCGTATTTGAGTCATGATCAAGATTAGTAATTTGGGAATCAAATGATGGGAATTCATGGTGGTAGAATACTTGGTTGAGTGTTGAATGGGGGGTTGTTTAGGGGAATTATTTGACAACAGCTACCATGTGTGAAAAGGAGATGTTTGGTTATTTAATTGGGGGTGTGGTGTTTTATTATTAGATTGAGGTAGCACTAAGTTGACATTTTAGTACTATGTCTTGGAATTTTTGTAGACTTTTCATCTGTAACGCATTTTTCATAACCCCTGCCACATTTAGGGTAAAGGAATTTCTTAAGCAACAAGAAACGAATATAAGATTTGTGGGTTTGAGTTTAGTTTGAACGGATTCGAGTAAGTTTCTTGCCGAATTCACCAACATATTTAGTAAAAACATCGTGTATTAGATTGAACAATTTAGCCTGTAATTTATAAACTTCTTAGAATAACTTTAAAGTTTAGCCGTAATTACGTTATCCACATATGTATTTTTTTTTTGAAAAATTACAATGTTAGCGTATTGTTGAAAAAAATAATAATAAAATAGAGTTTCGAGTTAAACGAATATTGTTTATGTCAACCCATTTAGCAACCTTAACTACAAATAATACAATGGACTCATGCCAAACTAATAGAGATTATGATAATACAATGAGACTTCAGTGTATGGACAGGATTCATAATTATATTATGTCATATACTATATATATTAAAATATAACTTCTTAACTACACTGACAAGGTCACTTTAGATATTTTTCAAGTTGACACAACATTTAAAGCATGTAGTACAAGATTTCTCATTTCTTTTTGCAAAAGCCCGGTACAAGTGCCACCCACAACGTCCAAACCACACCTCAACTGCCCGAAAAAGGCCAACGAATAGAAACCAGAGTCGCTAGTGGTCGTTCTGACAAATGGGTTTCGATCTTTGTCTAGATAAATGACTAGAAACCAAAGTTGTTGGTGGTCATTAAAACGCTTTGTTGCACTCACTGTCTCCCCCGCGACGGTGACACAACCATCGCACCCACTGCCACCACGAAAACCTAGATCTGCAACCATCAATGGTGGTGGCGGATTATCTGCTCCGGCTGCTACCGGTTAGGGTTCTTGAGGCTCTTCATATCTGCCATCCAGAAAGTCTATTAATTAGGGTTTGGGGATGTGAGATTGAAACAACGTTTCAGAGAGATAAGCAAAAGAAAAAAAAAAGATTGGATCATATGGAGGGTCATAGGCCTGTAAATGAACCGACTAAACACGAACACAGGCATGATCGCATTCGTTTATTTTAACTTTAACCGAACACGAACATATAATCGAACACATTTTTTTTGTTCATGTTCATTTATTAAGAAAATGGTCTTGTTCGTGTCCGTTTGTGTTTGTTCGTTTAACACCTATATGAATAGCTCACGAACGTAAATGCCCATAAACAAACAACTTAAATGACCATAATTTAACAAAGAATAAACAATACAAATGAACATAGTTGAACAAATATAAATGAAGACAAATGAACATAATCTACGAAACATAAACGAGCATAAAGTAATTTTATGTAAATTAGTGATTAATTAGCATTTATTCCATTGGAAAACCAATTTTTATTACTAGTCCAATTAGTTATATTTATATAAGTACTAGAAACTTCCTTCTATTTTTAATACTTATATAAATATAACTAATTATGTACTTAAAATAAAACGAACAAAGATAAACGAACGAGCGTAAATGAACGAACGTTCACGAACATAAATGAACGAACAAAACGTGTGTTCATGTTCGTACGTTTAGAACAAAAAATTGTGTTCGTGTTCGTTCATTGATTAAATTACCACACATAAACGAAGTTCTCGCCGAACAAGTTCACGAACAGTTCATGAACATTAGGTTCATTTACAAGCCTAAGGAGGGACATATTGAACCATAATTATGTCAATGAAGAGCAGCAAGAACACAATTGCTGAAGACACCACATCATCATTAAAGGCACAATTGCCAAAGATGCTCTCTCTCACACACACACACACTCTCTCTCTCTCTCTCTCTCCCTCTCTCTAAACGTGGTTCTGACAATGGTTTTGTAGAGAGAGGCAAATAGAACATGGTTGTGTAAAGAAAAAGGATCACCAGCATCAAGTCACTACTAGAAAATAGGGTTTTTGCCACCGTATTTTCGGTTGCAAAACGGTAGCAATTGCCTTTTTGCCATCGTATTTTCGGCCGCCTGTCAGAGCTTGTTTCAATTGCGGTGATCCAACCCATTTCCGCAACACATGTCCGCGTTTGCTAAATATCATCAACGCACAAGCCCAAGTAATCCTGTGAACTAAGTCAATCAAGCTAATCCGCCAGCACGAGGTAGAGATTTTAACACAACGCCAACCAGGCTAGAGCGGGTAATAACATGGTTAACGTTACGTTTCTCATTAACGGTAGTTATGCGTCAATTCTTTTTGACACTGGCGCGGATAAGAGTTTTGTGTCCCTAGAATTCGAATCTATTCTTGGTTTACCTCGCGTTAGTCTAGCCGAATCATTTACAGTGGAAGTAGCAGACGGTGAACCTATTACGTTAGACTCTATCATTCGCGATTGCACTCTTACTCTCATTGATCGTGATTTTCCAATCGATCTCATACCTATGAAATTGGGTAGTTTCGACGTCATCATTGGTATGGACTGGCTTAGTCAGCATCACGCTGAAGTCCGGTTAAACTCTTCGTATTTTTGGTGAAATCCCATCCAAAGGACTCAAGTTGAAGTCGTGTCTTCAAGCACGAAGATATCTTCGCAAGAATTATATAGCATTCTTAGCCCATATCGTCAAGAAAGAAGGCAAGGAGAAGAAAATTGAAGATATTCCGGTGGTTAGAGATTTTCCTCAAGTTTTTCTCGATGTCAAAACTCGACCCGCAACGGAAATAAAAGTCGGGGCATAATTGGGTTATCATCAAAGCTCATGACATTTACTAAAATTAAGTTTCATATTTATTAATTTGAAATTAAAAAACAAATATCCAAACACAAAGAAACATACAAGCACAAGAAAGCATTGTTCTAAACAAAATATATTTTATTCATCTTCTAAGGCCAATCCTAAGTGTTCCTCTCCTTAGCCTGTCCACCTGTATCATGTGTAAAACAAAAGTTTGGGTCAACAAAAGTTGGCGAGTGAATCTAAGTGAAACATTTAAACAGTTCGTTATATTAGTTATTTCAAAAAAATTTGTGTATGGACCATAAGTGAGCATATGTATATATAGATAAATCACAAACCACATAATATCAACAATGAACAAATGAACATGATGAATGATGAACTTGAGATCAAGGCTCAATCAAACGGAGCCGATCTAATGAGGCACCTGATGCTCAACTCGTATCCCACGAGGAACTGATGGGCCTTAAATGAATGATTGCATTGAAATAATAAAATGTAACAACACAAACAAATATACACATTAGATCACATAATGATGTTAGCACAAGTGTTTAAATAAATAAAATATGTAACGACACATGATACACCCCAAAATATGATTTAAAAAGGGAATTTGTAAGGATTCACTCACAGTGGGTGTGTTTCTTGATTGATGAAGAGTGCGCACGAATTGAGGATTTAACCGACGAAGGAGACTAACCTAAATAATAACGCAATAATTTGATAAATATATAAAAATTAATATTTTCATTTAATACTTTTTTTTATATTTTTATGTTATTTTTGTGGTATTTATTGGGATTTTAAACCTACGAAATCGTGTATTTAAATGTTTTTAATTGATTTTAAACTAAAATATAAATACAAAATAATATATGAAATAAAATAAAATAAAATAAAATAATAAAAAACCTTTTCAGACCTGACAAGGGGTCTAACCGGTTCGATAGGTGTTATTGGCAGCATGTTGTGAGATTCGAACTCGTGACCTCCCATTTACGTGCACGCAGCTCTACCAACTGAGCTACGTGTCTAACCCGAAAGTATTCTGATTTTAATTATTCTTATATACTTATTAGAAAATCCCAGAAATTATTTAATTTAAAAAGGTTTTAAACTCAACGAACCGGTGACTATCACCCGCCTCAAACCCGCGACCTTGAGTTTGTTTTGCACCCAGCCCAACCAACTGGGCTAGGTGTCTAACTCGATTAATATAGGAATTTTCATATACTTAACAACTTTCTGAGGGTAAGCGTAATTGGTTAAAAAGAAAACGGTTTTTATTTCAACAACAAGGATCTGACCAGGACTCGAACTCGGAACGTGAACATTATGTTTGCACACAGTCCACCACTGGACTGTGTGTCTAACCCGGTTATAACCCATTTTTAATTAAATATATATACAACTCAAAACTTCATCTTCTTCCTTGAAGCAACCCAGAACATGATCCGACTGATAGCAGTGTTATCTGGGTTTGACTAATTGATTTAAGATTGATCATACGATAACAACAGATAACAGAAAAAGAATTAAGAAGGGGTATACCGAAAAGGAGCGAAATCCTGGTTTTCCGGCAGCTTATTCAAGATTTTCCGGCGATCAGAACTTCCAAGGATTTGAGTGGTGATTGAGAGAGTGCACGAGTTATGTTTGGGATGAATTTGGTTTGTATTTATAGAGTATCAAGATCGGTTGTGATTTTCAGTTTCAAACCATGATTTAAGACTAATGATTCAAATCTGTTTCAATTCAATTGATTGCGATTTCGGTTATAACTGATGATTATACCTGTTTAGTCATAAGGAAGGTTTGATTCCGAGATCTAAGCTCGTCGACGGTTTCGGATATGAAGCTTTGATTTGCAGGTTTGGCTCTTATTCTTCTATAAAAGTTAAAGTTATCTGTTTCTGATTCAAGTCACTAAGGTGCGTGTAGAGTAGTGGTGTTTTGTGTGTGTGCATACGCGGGAGACCCGGGATCGAAACCCGGTTACTCCTTTTAATTTTTTTTTGTTTTACTACATTTTAATTTACTTATTATTATTATTATCCGCTGATTATTATATATATATATATATATATATATATATTATCATCTATAAACTATGAAATATAAAAATAATCAATACTGATAAATATACAACGAACTTTTAAATGAATATTTGATTATTAAACAAAGCGGGTTTTGAAACCCGTTTTACATTAATGTTACACCCGACACATTTAAGGACTTCATCCTGTACGGGACGTTGAATTTCGAATAGATCTTATACCTGGTGCCACTCTAGTTGCAAAATCTCCATATCGGTTAGCCCCATCTGAAATGCAAGAGTTAGCTAGGCAGCTGCAAGAGCTGACTGACATGTGATTCATACGTCCTAGCTCATCACCTTGGGGTGCGCCGGTTCTTTTCGTCAAGATGAAAGATGGAACTTTTCGAATGTGTATCAACTATCGAGAACTTAACAAGCTGACCATCAAGAATCGTTATCCTTTACCTCGCATTGATGACCTTCTAGATCAACTTCAAGGTGCCACCTGTTTCTCAAAAATCGATCTTCGTTCTGGTTATCATCAGCTTAGAGTACGTGAAGAAGACATTCTGAAGACTGCCTTTCGAACTCGCTATGGCACTACAAATTCATGGTCATGCCTTTTGGTTTGACCAATGCTCTCGCCGTTTTCATGGATTTGATGAATAGGGTGGGTAAACCCTACCTTGATCGTTTCGTTATTGTCTTTATCGACGACATTATTATTTATTCCAAGACCAAATCAGATCATGAACGACACCTTCGACTCATCCTAACACTTTTGAAAACCGAAAAGCTCTACGCTAAGTTTTTGAAATGTGAATTCTGGTTAAAAGAAGTTCAATTTCTTGGTCACGTCGTCAACGACAAAGGAATTCATGTCGACCCTGCAAAGATTAAAGCAGTACAAGAATGGCACGCTCCACGCACTCCTACCGAAGTTAGATCATTCCTCGGTTTAGCAGGTTATTATCAATGTTTCATCGCCAGTTTCTCTCGTATTGCCTTACCACTCACAACCTTAACTCATAAGGGCAAGCCTTCGTTTGGGGGCCCAAGCAGGAAGAGGCTTTTCAAACCTTAAAGCAAAAACTTTGTGATGCACCTATTCTCACTCTCCCTGATGGTTGTGAAGACTTTGTGGTCTATTGTGATGCATCAGGGCAAGGACTAGGGTGTATCTTAATGCAAAGAGTAAAGGTGATAGCCTATGCCTCAAGGTAACTCAAAGTCCACGAGAAGAATTACACCACTCACGCCCTAGAACACAATTAGTGCTCTCAGACTCAACGCATGTAGGAGACTAAACGTTAAATATACACTTGTGACTCTTAGCGATAATAAGAGTGACGAATTTCAACCATTTGAACAGTTCGCTTTGCACCCACTATGGAAAAACCACAACCTAAATCGACCCATTTTGAAATCTATGGGTAGATATTTCCAACTCTAGATTAATATGTCACCTATGTCGCAATTGGTCTTACTAAAAGGACTATTTTGTTATGCTTTTTTTGCTTGTATTTTCTGATAGATTGCGTAAGTTATACCTGAGGCTATAAGCAACAGGATCACAAAACCACCTACCGCAACACTAATGATGTGTCATCATTTGATGATTTCTTCCCTGCGGATACTCCGAATCAGAAATCATATTACTTTAGTGACAAACAAAGTTTTAGGTTTGATTTTGTATGTTCAAATTGAATAACACTTGGAAAGCAACAATAGTTTTCATCAAGAAAGAATGAGGGTCCATAATAAGGGAGAGAAAAGAGTTGTCGGTTGACTACCGTCTTGATTAAAGAGACTGTTGATCGACTAAAATAATCTTGACCCGGGGAAAGATGAAAACATGAATACAAGCGAGATTCACAAGTTACTTCTATTAATTTTTTGACTAAATAAACTCGATTACAAAGACTTAATATTTATAGATTAAACATCGTAGACTAGTATGAATTCTATTTCTTCTCTGACTCAAATACTAAACAATACTTATCTAAACAAATAATAATAATAATGAATACTAACAGATAACTCAAATAATAATTAAGTAACTTTAATTGTTATTTTACTCGTTTAGTCATTCAACTTTAGATCTCCTTCAGATCGCACCTTGAGATCGTCTATACCTCCCTAGTTGTGATGTTGTAATTGTCACACCCCGACCCGCAGCGGAATAAGAGTCGGGGCATAATTGGGTTATCACCAAAGCTCATGATGTTTACTAAAATGTTTCATATTTATTAAATTCAAATTACAACTTAAATGTTCAAATCAAATTCATACAAATACAAGGAAATGAAACTAAGTAAAACAATCCAAAGCTTAAACTGATTTATTCTTCTAGGCCCTCTTATGTGTTTCTTGCCTCAACTGGATCACCTGTATCATGTGTAAAATGGGGGAAATTTTGGGTCCACAAAAGTTGGCGAGTGAACCTTGTTTAAAAACATTGTTATTGATTTCTTGTTGTATTTAATATTGAAAAGTTGTGCAATATTCATATGTGAGCAAACATATATAAACAAACAATCACAAACCACCTTGAATGAGTATATGACATGAATGATAATGTATTGTGAGATCAAGGCTCAATCAAACGGAGCCGATCGTATGAAATGTATGATGATGTATGTGAGATCAAGGCTCAATCAAACGGAGCCGATCGAATGAGGCACCTGTACTCAACCCGTCTCCCACGGGGAGCTGATGGGCCTAATGAAATGCATGTACTGAAAATAATAACTTTAATCTAAACATAATCCACACAACAATTGATACATATTGAATACACATTTGATCACGGATATGATGGATGCACAAGTGTTTAAATATAATAAATAATTAAGCGACACATGATACACCCAAAAAATGTGATTAAAACGGGGAATTGGTAGAGATTCACTCACATTGGGTGCGTTCTTTTGATGTTGTTGGATGCGCACGAGTTTTGGGATTTGATCGACGAGGAAGAAATAACCTAAAATAATAACGAAATGGTTCGGTAAATAATTGGATTTTATTGAAGACTAATACTTTTAATTAACAATTTTAATAGGATTTTTAGATTTATTTTTGTGAGTTTAAGGTCATTTTCTAACTTTAAAAATATTATTTTTAAGTATTTTTAATTGATTTTTAAATTAAATAAATAAATAAAAATAAAATAAAATTTTTGACTTTTGTTGACCGTTGACCGGACCGTTGACCGGTCGGACTGGGGTTGAGTGTGCAGTGAGTGAGGTTCGAACCCGGGACCTCTCGTACGCGTGCACGCAGCTCTACCAACTGAGCTACGTGTCTAACCCGAAATATTCTATGTTTTAATTATATATATATATTACTTAAATGTTAATTTATTTGGTTTATATTAAAAAGGGTTTATATGTCGAACCAGTTGCAGGGACCCGGAGTCGAACTCGGGTCCTTCGGTTTGTAAGCGCACAGCCCAACCAGTTGGGCTGTGTGTCTAATCTGTTTAACTTATGGTTTATATTATTCTTATAAACTTACTGTGACTTGATCTGATTCAGTTTTAAAAATTTTGGTTTTAATTCGGAAAGTCGGTGCGTTGTAAGGTTCGAACTCGTGACGTGCGCTGTGTGATTACACACAGTCCACCGCTGGACTGTGTGTCTAACCCGGTTTAATATCCTGTTTTAATTAAACTTATACACAATGTTCGACTTCGTCTTCTTCATTCATGAAGACACAGACAAAGATGTTCGACTCTTCTTGTTTAAATCGTTCGTCGAACATATAATTGATTGAAATGTAATGGATAAAGAGAGTTACGGATTCGAATGTACCGAACAGGATGTTTTTCTCAGAACTCCAGCAAGGGTCGTCGGCTCTGATTTGTGAATTCCGTCTGAGCGGATCAATTAACAGTTTTGATCAATGAGTTGTGAAATTAAGTGACTAAACAAGAGATATCAGGGGGTTTAGATGATTGTACCGATTTACAGTGTGATTTCAGAATTTCCAGAGATTTTCCGGCGAGTGCAGAATTTCCGGCAACGTCGTCTGGAACCGATTCTGGTTGAAGGATTGAAGTTAGTATATGTCTAACAATGGATTGAAAACGAAAGAGTCGAGAAATTTACCGATTTGGTGTAAGTCTCGGTTTTTCCGTGAAAGTCCGGCGAGTGCAGAATTTCTCCAGCGAGTGCTAAGACTTCGATAAATTGTGCGATTTTGAGCGAAAAGGTTACCAGAGACTTGGGTGTGTATTTATAGGGAAGAAACAGAATGAATCGAGTCCGAATTTGATCTTGATTCGTGGTCAAAACTTTTCCGGCGGTTATGACTGGGATTGCGGGATTAGACATCGGTTATAACCGATGTCGAAGTTAATACACGCGTTCAGTCAAAGGAAACGGTCAAAGTCTCGCGAAATCGTCGGTAATTCCGGCGACTGCGGATTGGGCGCGCTGATTACTGAATTCGATTTCGAGTTTTATTATAAATATTATTTGTTTTAATAGTTATCACAAACGAGTCAAGTGGCGGAGTGGTGAGATGTTTGTTTGTTTGATCCGGCTGACCCGGGTTCGAAACCCGGCAGCTTGATTTTATTTTTTTAGCACTTGTTTTTACCATTTAATGATTATAGTTTTTAAATTTGTAAAATGTTTATTAATTATGTATTGTTTAAAATTAAAATGAACCATTTATACGCAACAAAAATTATAACTGACTATTCGATTAATAAACGAAGCGGGTTTTGGAAACCCGTTTTTCGACGGATGTTACAGTAATTTCATCATGAATTCCTTTATATAGACATGAACTCCACAAAATTCCTTTATATAGACATGAACTCCACAACTTAATAAGATATAAAGACACGGGATTATGATTATAGCTGCTCTAGAATTTTACTATGTACATTCCCTTTAGAATTTGCCATGTGTTATCATACTATAACATCCTACATAATCATTAACCAACAACAAAAAAGAAATAATTTTCAGATTCATGAAAGTCCAATTAACCACTAGAAGAATTTGGTACAGAGCTACCAACCAATTTGTTAGTAATTCCAGATTCCGGTGATGTTGGTTCTGTGTATTGACCGTTCAACAGACCACCATCATCCACCACAATATCAACCACCTCCTGTTTCTGAGTATTCAGATCATCATTCTGAATCCCTCGTAAAGTTTCCAACACTTCTTTCATTGTCGGCCTCATATCCTTTTGTTGTTGCAGACACCGGAAAGCCAGCTCAGCCACCAAAGCAGTAGTTCTCCTCACCTGCCCATTTGTCTCAAACGCAATACTCTTGTCAACCAACTCATCCAACATATGGTTTTGAATCTTGGTTACAGCCATATTAGCCAAGTTTATATCGAGCCTGTTCCTGCTGGTGTCAACGGCTTGTAATGAAGAAATGAGCTCAATCAAGACGACCCCAAAGCTATAAACATCACTCTTGTCTGTCAAATGATAACATTGGTAGTATTCAGGATCAACATAACCAGGCGTCCCTTGTGGCGCGGTGGACACATGTGTAACATTTTGGAACAATCTTGACAACCCAAAATCAGCAACTTTGACTTGGAAACTTTTATCCAACAAAATGTTGGTAGTTTTCACGTCACGGTGAATGATGCCTGATTGGTGTAGATAGGCAATCCCGTCAGCTGTTTGTATGGCAATGTTGAACCGTACCGGCCATGAAAACAAACTCGAGCTTGAGTTTGCTAGTTTTCCATGAAGATGATCCGCTACTGTGCCATTGGGGATGTACTCATAAACTAAAAGCAGTTCTCTGCTTCGTTTTGAGGTGCACCCGAATAGTTTCACTAAGTTATCATGTTCTAAACCTGTCAAGATCTTAACTTCATTCATGAATTGCTCCATGCGTTTGAAATTGTTTTCGTATAAACGTTTGACAGCAACTTCTCGACCATCAAGAAGCTTACCTGAAAACAGAATCCAAAGAGTTACAACAACGCCTCATAGATTTTTTTTATAAGTATTACCATAGTACACTGTTCCAAAACCGCCATCTCCAATTTCTCTGGAATTATTAAAGTTATCAGTGGCGATTTCTAGTTCTTCATAGGTAAAAACTTGAGCTCCAAAATATGAGCTTTTTCCGAATTCAGTAGATGTTTCTGATGTTTTTGGTGTAGGAAATGAAGGGATGCTGGAAGTGAAATTAGAATCGTCACTGGTTAGACGTTTGCTTGAAAACTTTTTCAGAATGGCTTTGCTCTCTGTTTGGGCGGCTGATGCTTCGTTGATTGTGCGCTTTTTTCTGCGCTGGCAGCAAACAAAGATTGCCCATCTGATGCCAACACCAGCAATAACCGCTCCAATGATTGGAAGTACTAGAATACGAAAATGAAAAGAGTTAAAATTTAGTTTCTTGAAACAATGACGGATGAAGAAACTTTAGTCTGTTTAGTGAGAGTAAAATACATACCTACACTCAGAGAACTACTCTTTGAACTCCCTGCAATTATATAAAAATTCAAGAAAGTTTTAGCTTCAAAGTCATCTCATTAAAACATTAACCTAGAGTGTATAATTAAATCCAGTGAATGAATGATCACGTTTGAGACAACAGAACTAGTTTGTGGAGCATGTATATGTTAGTTCAGTATTTGGTTGGTCTTGATGTCCTATAATATGATAAGGCAAGACGTCGAAAACCTGGTGGGTTCTGTTGATACCTCTAAACTGTTTAAGTTTCTTTATATTCGGCATGTAAACCCATGACCTAGTGGTCTAGTAGCATGGTGCTTGTCCTCACAAAAGTGGCATGGTTCAAATCCTTGCAGATGCAAGATTGTGTGGTATGTAAAATAAACCGGCTTGTCAATTTTACCCATGTCAAGTTTACATCAATAAAAAATATATATGTTAATTTAATTACATGTTCCAATCGTATTATTAATCATAAATCAAATTTGTCTCGAAGTATTTATCACCATTACACAAGCTGCCGCTAAAAATTAAGTAGAATAAACTAATAAACATCTAGAATCTAAATTTCATAATTTTGATGATAAACCTAAAATAAAAAACTAGGTGTGATAAATGGATCATTACACCAATTCGAAAATTTTACAAGAATATGAACATAATATGATTACGATACGGGGCCAAAACATGAGTTCAAACACATACCTGTAATGTGTTTTTAACACAAACACGACATGTTTTATCTAGTTCTTTATTTTTTAATTATAGTGCATATACTAGTGAATTAGAATATACTACCAAAAATACAAATGTATGTAAACCATTACGTGTAAGTTATAAAATATGATCCTCATTTCTTTTTTAACTGGAAAAATCTAACATGTACACGGAATTTAGGATAGGTAAACTACAATTTAATAAAAAAAAATTATATAAATAAACAGGTTAGACAAATCAACTTATAAAGTTGTCAAGTTTAACTGAACATGACTTGTTTAGCAAAGCCGGTTCCTAATCTAAATGAAAACTAACTACAGCTTGTTTAAACTAAACCAAACCCTTAGATTTCATATTAAGCCCTAAAATCATGCCCCTATGATTCTATAAATTAAAAAACTGGTCCAAAGAGGGCGTCATTAATAGATACAAAATCAGCCTAACAAATTACATTAATTTCTTGGCGTCGCCTTATGGGATTCCTTCCATTTTGATACTGTTTATATTATTGTTTATTTTGTTTGATACCTAACTATAATAATAATAATTTGTATAAGCTAAGATGTGAAAAATCAAGATTATTTATATCTTCTTTCTTAATATTTAAAACAATTAATCTTGTCTAATTTGTTTATCATGGACGCCATACTATTATAGAAGAACAAGATGTATATAACCTCACCGACCAAGCTGCTTGTAGTCGAGCGATATCAATGTGTAATGAATGTATCACTTTTCATGAGGTTAAAGGTCGAAAAAAAGGTGTAGATTTTGGATTATAGTTAGTGGGTGTGTGAGTTACCAGACGGGAAAATTACTTTACCTCCACTTTCGCCTACATTGTTACAAGTTAAAGAGAAATTCCCACCGGTACAATAACAGGCAAACAAATCAGGTGATGTCGAGTTTGACCCACATTGACCATCAGACTGAATACACTGCTCACAGTCATCGTCATTCGCGGTCCACTGTAGCTTGAAACCAGCCGTCAAAGCTGAGCTCAGATCACTCCTCGAAGCATCAGTTGTCGCTAATCGAGCAGCCGAAGACTGATTCACTGGGACAGTTATATAACTGTCACAAAGGACAAAAAAATTGGCAATGTTGGGGCTGATCAAATTGGTTAGATAGAAATAGCTATCACTTCGGGTGTTATTAACATTGCAACTGAATCTATGGCCTGCGGGTACCGATATCCCACCGGGTATGTTAGTATCACATTTGTAGTAGAGAGATATTTCTGTTGATCAAAGTTATCTCCGTTGAAAAGAGTTGAGTTGTAGGTGGTGTTGTGGAGGTATTGAGGGCAGTCATTGGTCCAAAGATCGTTTCTAGCGATGGTGATCGTCTGCGTACTGCTATCAGTGTCCAGGACTCGATAGTTTACGGATTTATAAACGAGCTCAGGGACATTAGATTGGCAGGTTAGTTGAAAACCCGGGTGGCCGCAGTAAGCAGGACGGTCAGACCCCCAAAACAGGTACTCGAGTTGGATGTTTCCGCATTTGACTGACTGGCGACAAATATCGTATGGTCGAGTTTTTTTTGGCATCGTAAGACAGGGGAATGGATGACGATGGCTAGAACGACTGTTAGCGCGAATAGGGAAGGGGTGAGGTCTAGACGGTGGTTCATGGTGGTCGCGAATCGGGGACAACTGGTGGTATGAGAGGAAATGATGAACTAGCTAGAAATTTTGGTAACTAATGGGAAATATGAAAGATTAATTGTCTATTTTCATCAAGGAATAAATACGTTTTATATTATGAAAAAAGTTGATCGAATAGAACTATAGAAGCTTCCAGCTTGACTAAAGAAAGTAATTAGAACATTAACTATTGTTTAAAAAGTTACAAGGATCAAATAGTCTACATCTACCAAGTATAATTGGTTATTTGGTTTGTGTAGATGATCCAAAGCTAACTATATTCATCATCTAGAAAACCAATTTCAAACTCTAAAGCATTTTGTTTCAACTTTAGCAATTTTGATTTATTTTCTTTTTTCTGAGAAAATGATATCATCTTTGATTTAAGTAATTTATGTGTTTGTTTATAATGTTATTATTGTTATCCAATCAAATATAGTTTTTTAAGTTTTGACTCGAGTCATCAAGTTTAGATTTAAACTGTAAAAGATAGTTTGATGTAATAATTTAGTCATTTAATATTTTTTATTTTATCTCAGGAGTGTTGTTATTATTATTAATTATGTTTCTATTATCATGGGAGAAGCAAAACTTCTAGGAGCACATAAAATGAGGAGGTTATGGGTTAAAGTCTCATAAGGGGTGAATAAAAATTTGCTGTTAAAAAAAATTATGTGTATTTTTTGAATTTTAGATGTAGCTTCTATATTTATAGCTTTTATCTTAAATAAGTTTTATCACAATGATAATCAAACAATTAATGTGTACATATAACATCTACACTCAAATTTAATGATATCTTATGTAAGTGTGTGAACAAGTTTATCAGAATTGGACAAAATTTTAGTATGGGGAGCCAAAATTCTAATTTTGGGTTCTTTGGTATAAATCTATTGTCTTAACTCAACTATGTTGTTATTTCTACCAAAGTTCGGTTACAAATATGCAAACTACAGATTATGAAGGAATTTAACAAATTCTAATGTTGTGTCTTCAAATTGGAACTTATCCAAAAAATTTTTGTAAATGTATTTGGACCAATTGCACAAAGGTAAAATGGCTAGAAAAGACGCAACTTAAAACAAGCATAAGTTATTATTTGTTTGAAATTACAAAACCCATAAGATATTAACAAAGGGGTTTTAACAACGTAATTCATGTGTTTATTTAGTGGTTTAACTTAAGTATAGTCTTGTCACTTTAAAAAACCTCTTTTAGTACATGCTTGAATGGAAGTAGAAGCAGAAAGAAAAGAATACCTTGTCGTTTATCACAAACAACACCTAGCGACGGGCCATTGTAGCAATAGCAAACGAAACTATCGTTATTAGGATTAACTCCACACGAGCCGCCTGATATAATGCAGCTTTTACATTGCTCACTCTCTTCGTTTGTGACGTACCACTTCAAGGCAAACCCCTTTCTTAGGGCATCAACAAGGCTTGTCCGGTTCTGGTCAAGATCGCTTGCAACGTTTCTAAAAGCAGGAACAACAATGGATCGGTTACATGACATACTCGGATCATAGATCACGTTGGTCTTTGTATTGTTTATGGTACACAAGTACTCCAAAACCGTAACTTCTGGTGGGTGTGGGTTAAGAGGGCATCCGTAACCTAGAGTCAAGTTTCGAGTGGCAGATGTGTAGTTAAAAACCGCGAAATCAATAGTTGTGTTTACGAGTCTTGATGGACATATTTCACCCCAATAATCCATTCTTGCGACCGTGATGGTATGTGAGTAGTAATTGAATTCAGTGACTCTGTAATTTAGTGAGTTGATTTCAATCACGGGGATATTGTTGACACAATCTAGCTTGTAAGCTTGTTTCCCGCAGTAATTTGAACGATTCACGCCCCAAAACGGGTACTTGATGAGTCTAAGGCTTCCACACGCGAATTCAGTGTCACAACTTGTGAAACGGGCATCATTGGAGCATAAACACGCCGGGATTGTTATTTGGACCAAAAGAACGAAAAGAATGAAGCATGAACAAGAATAATTGTACATATTGAGACGATGAACTTGAATATTATAGAAATGCATTAGGGAAGGCGTATGATTGAAATAATGTAACGAGTATGAACACGTAAAGCATTTCAAAAATTTAACAGATAGGAGACGTTTTAAGAAATTAGCATGCGAATCACGTATGGTCAAGTATGGTACTTAACTATAGACTAGGTCAAAAGCGTAGCAATCTACCTAATTCCCTATAGTTATGGCTCTGATACCAATCTGTAACACCCCAACCGATGGCGGAAACATCGGGATGAGACGAAAACGAGATTGCTCATTGCTCACAACATTATTAAGTGACAATAATTAATTAAACCATATTTCATTTCATAAGAATTGTCAAATACATTAATGTAACAAAACAAAGAACAATCTAACATTTGCAATGTTATAACAAAATTGATACGTCGACATTAAACCTAACGTCTAATTTGTGTGTATCTAGTCCTTGCTATATTATTTTCATAGCGTCATCTCCTTCAACCTGTAACATGTTTTAAAATAAAGTCAATGCAAAAGCAAAGGCGAGTACACAAGTTTAAGCATAGCATACGTATACGAATAAAGTTTTAACAATCCTCATGGCAACTAAATCTATACAAGAGCAATATCAAGGCATGCAACGCTAATAATCAAACCAGTAACGCAATCACGATGTTTTAACATGACCTCACGTGTAAAGCGATGGAGGTGGATGCGTGAATTTCTATAGCGCTAAGCATGTCAAACAAGGCTAAAAATAGTTAATGACTAAAGCACAGCACAACGTTTATCCCCAGACAAGCAACAAGTATACGATTCAAGTAGTCATGTGTAGGATTGTTTGTGCGTTTCATAAAGTTTAAGTGTTTTGTGATTTTTGTATATGGAAACATGTTACACCCAAAAAGTGATATTAAACAAATGTGGGTCGAGTGTACTCACAGTATTGCTAAGTCTTCTTTGGAAATACCACGACGAGTTGATGAGTGGGAGAAAGGGACACCAATGCCACCTTAAATGACAACGAACATGGATGAATAATCGAATCGGAGTTGAAGATACGTGTACGTTTAGCACGGGATTTGTGTAACGACTCTAAAGTTAAATTCGTCAAAAGTGCCGTAAAAGTGTTATCAAAATAATACAATAAATATATATTTTTTTGGCGAAAAGAAAGTAGATAAAAGCATATTTTGACGAAACGGGATAATAGACATATATGTATTTTTTAACGAAAAAAATAATGGATAAATATATATTGTTTGTCGGAAACACGTAATATATATATATATTGCCGTTAGAGAAGTATAATTTTCGAAAAGTATATAATATATATTTATTTTGCCGGAAGGAATAATATGAGTATATCTTGTCGTTAAATAGATATATACTTTGTCGAAAGGATTATTAAATAAATATGTTGTTGAACGGTGTAATGAATAAATGTGTTTTGTCGAAAAGCATAAAGTGAAAATATATATATATATATTGCCGGAAGTGTAGTATTAGATATATTTATATGTTTTGTCAAAACGTGTAATGTATACTTACATATATGTTGTCGAAAAGTCTAATAAGTAAAAATATATATCTTGTCGCTCGGTGTATTTAAGTAGATACGTTTCTTCGATAAGCGTACTAAATATATATATATATATATTTCATGTCGAAAGATATGATTAAATAAGTATATACATTTGTCGATAAAGTGTCATGTATAATATATTTTGTCGATTAAAGTATCGTGTATAATATATTTTGTTGAACAATATAATTAAATAAATATAATACTTTGTCAAAAATTGGGCAGAGTTTCCCCTTGTTTTTGGACGATCCCGACAATCTAGTTGTCGATTAAATGTTTTCAAAACGCAATAATAACGAAACAATTTATATAATTTTGTCTACAAATTTTATAAGGTTCGGTTACGTGATTATAACACTAATTAAATACAAAACAATATAAATAATAACATAAAAATTTACGGCGTTAAAAGTATACCGTGACGTGTTTTGATTGAGTTGACTAAAGCATTGACTGAACTTGGCCCCGAACACCGAACCGAACATCGAATCTGACTGGTTTGACTGGCGTTGACTGTTTGACCAGTTTTGACTTTCGTTGACCAAGTTAACCAGGTTTGACTTTCGTTGACCAAGTTGACCAGGTTTGACCGAACACCAAACGAGACCCGAAATCAAACTAAGACTTTCACTGACTCACTGCTGACCCGAACCTCTGCACCGAGACCCGAACCCGCTGAACATGAGCCGTGATCTTGACTGAACCGAGATTCGACCCGGAGCTGACCCGTGGATTGTTTGACTGTTTGACCAGACCCGAGCTTGACCAGGTCTAACCGGGTTGACCCGAGCCTGCTGAAACCACAGCTGACCCGACAAGAGCCCAAGCCAAAAACAGAATCGGAAGTCGAACCAATCTGAACAGAAACGAGCCGATCGAAATCAGAATTTAACCATCGATTTGATAATGAGTTAACCTGAAACGGAATACGAACCGAGTGAGACACGCACCTGAACCGAGGCTTGAGTTGAGATTAAGCAGAACCCGAATCCGAATCAAGTCTGAACCGAGTCGACTCGGAGAACCGAGTCACAAAAAGGAGGCCACCACCATCACTGCCGCCGTGATGAACTACTACCGCCGCCGTAGGCCATGCCGGCACCACCTGAAACGAAACCAAACGGGGCCGGAGACGCGGATCTTTACAGATCTGAAAGAAAAAGGGAAAGAACAAGCTTAGAGGTGTTTACCGGAGGTTTTGGAGACGAAAATGATGCTGGTTGACGCCGGTGTTGCTACCGTCGAGCCTGCTGCCGCCACTGCTATGTTTCGTTTGAATCACCCACCACCACCGTCGCCCGCTGGAGGTGACGGCTGCTGCCGCCATCGATCGAAACCGCCGCCGCTGCTACACCGCCGTTGCTGAACCGATGCATCGTCGCAGCCGCGCCGCTGCTCCGCCGCCACGCCACCGCACCGCCGTCGCTCTATCTAGTCTCTCTCTCCTCATAGCTCCCTCTCTCTCTCTCTCTCTCTGTAAGCATATATGCGGGTGTGTGTGTGTCGGGTTTAAGAGATTGCAGGGGGTGAGTGAGTGTGAGGGGTGTTACCGGAGAAGAAGGGCGCCGCCAGAGACGGCGCCGGTCGCCGAAAAACGCAGGAAAAGGGGGGGTGGCGGCTGGTGTTGAGAGGGTTGAAGGGTTGTGCGGCTGAAGAGGTGAAGGGGGGGGGGGCAAGGAGTTGAGGGTTGGATGGTTGCTTATTTATTTGAAATTAGGTTTAGGGTTTAGTTAGGTTTAGGTGGTGTGTTGGGCCAAGGCCTGTTAACCCGATCTAACGTTTTTTAGTGGCCCGAACGTACCGACGAGATCCGATTTCAAGTATAAGCTTCTTAAAACGTCGAATTTATTTTGTTTATTATTATTATTATTATCATCTAGAAAAATAATAAAAATACGAAGCGTTACAGTCTCCCCTGCTTTAGGAAATTTCGTCCCGAAATTTATTCAAGAGGAAGACTTGAAAGGAATTGGTTAAGTAATTGAGGGTTAACGGTCAAGACTTGAAGTTCTGGATACGTGAGGGTAAGCATGGAGTTTAGAGCAACGAAGAGTTAGGTTTGCAAGAAGAAGTCGCTTGACTAGAAAGATTAAAGCTATCAAGCGTAAGTAAAGCGCGTAAGTATGCGTATAGGAGTGTGGTTTAAACGAGCTTGAATAATTCAATGATATGCCATCTAAGCAGAAAAAGCTATCGTGAGAAGTGGTATGCAGTTTAATGGTGAGTGTGGTCGAACCGTAGGTTGTTACAAAGTTCTATCGACTTTGAAGAGCGTTAATAAATCTCGGTTTTGTAGAGAGTTGTTTAATGATGGAAAAACGAGAAGGTTAGGTATTTAAAATCAGCTAGATATCGAGGTAGCGGCCAATCAAGCGTGTCGCTATCTACGAGAATGGGAGATAACTTTAGAGTAAGAAGGCATTTAGGGTTTGAATGCTTACACGATTGATTGTAAACAAGGTTGTATAAAAAGACAAGGTTAACGGGAGTAACGGAGGCATAAGAGCGGACGACTGATTCGATCAACGAATACTCGAGTAAGGATGACATATGTATATGAACAAACGAAAACGTTACGTTAGGGATTACGACTTTCGTGGATAATCGGGTAGCGCGCACTTAGCAATGCAGTTGTGAGTTGTTTAAAGCCGGCGTGTTAGGTCGTATTATGGTCTGTAAATCACCGAATTTCTCATGGCACGTATTACGAAAGTTTGGCAGCGTGTTGAAAACACTTATGTATAGGAAGCACCAGCGGCGTATCCACCATGTTTTGACCACGTTGCGACCGTTTCGTTACTCGGTGCAATGTTACGTTCCGTGTGTTACCATACGCGGTAGTACACTCTATGGTTCTCATGCGCTTATCGCTATAATCCCGTGTGCACCCGCGATTATACCGATCATCACATGATCCGCATAGCTTGTACTAGCAGCGCATGAATAAAGGTGTATATAAATTCTGAAAATAAGTTTGCGTGCGTGTAAGAATGTAGTGCGTAGGCATGTTTACGTGCAGATAGCTTGTGGCCCACGTAAGCGAATCCCTCGGGTTTCGCTCGCGCATAGGCACGAATATGAATACGAGTACAAGTATAGGTATGTGTATGAGTATAAGCATAAGTATGGAAATGAGTATAAGCATGGATATAAGACGTATATGCATGAATGTGATGATAAGTATAAGTGTAATACCCCTGTAACACCCCTGCCCCTCGTTATCACCCATATTGTCCGCTTTGCCCTTGATGGGTGGCCCATCCAGGAACTCACGACTTTGTTTTTGGTTGCCCTGGTGGAGACTTCCCAGGAGGTCACCCATCCTAGTACTACTCCCACTTGAGCACGCTTAACTGTGGAGTTCTCCTCTCATCCACTAGCATTAAGCCCAAAACGCGTTGGTGATTTTAGAGGTAGGACATTACTTACGAGCCAGGAATCTCTCTTGTCCACGGACGATGTTGGGGGGTATGTCATTAGGTGTTAATATAAGCATGAAAAAAATGACACGTTATATTCATGAACATGAATATGTGTATAATTATGAACGTCAACAAGTGTAACAGACGATAATGGTGCGTATGATATGAATTGAATGCTACGAATTTATTTATATAAAATAGTCGAGAAATCAGGGTATGTAAAACGAATGATACGTTTAAAATATCATGCAACAGTTGACTAAACCATGTACGAGGATACGCATGTATTGTTGTTTGAGCAAAACTTTGAGGTTATCGCTTCTAAAATAAGCTTAAGTTTAACTTAGAATATAGGATCTAGTGTGTGAATATAAAGGAATATAAGGTACTTATTGATTATGCGTTACGTATTTTGTAAAGGACGGGAGTGCTACCATTTGTTTTAAAAGAATTTAAGTAGGTCGAAAATGGTTGGTCCTCATAAAGTTTTCTTGCCCACGTGTTTTGAAACTCACGTGACATTTCGGGATGTGTATGATAAGGTATTAAAATAGTAAGTTCGCATTGTTTTCAAAGGATTTAAGAGATTTGAAATTTAGTGGTGCTTGGGAAACGTTGACCCTTGAGAGGAAATCCGTGTTAATTGATTTAATGACCGTTGAAAAACGTTTAGCAAAATGTTTTCTTAATCGCGATGAGAGATTTAGGGGGTGTTTGGGGTTGAGTTTTGAAAATAGATTATGCGTTCTGAATAATCAAAATCAGATAATTAGTTGTAACAAAACATACTGTAGGAAGATAGTGTTTGGATTTGATTATGTTATTTGATATCACAATAATCAGGAAATCAACTATTTGAGTGTTAGAAAAATAATATATATACATGTACATATAGAGTTGTAAATAGATGAGCTTTGATCTCTAAAATAAGTAAAACAAATCAGTTTTTTTTTTCTTTTTTTTCTTTTTTTTTATTTCCAAACACTAAAATAGATTTTTATTTATTTATTTATTTAATATTTGCGTCTCCAAACACAAAACAAAATATTAGGTTGCAAGAACAATCCCAAACACACCTTTAGTACAATGATCCCATAATGCCTATAAGATATTGGTTTGATTTTTTTTTTTTTTTTACAACGAAAATTTTAACATAAAGTTATTACGTGAGCGTGTTTTAGTGATTAAGTTAAACATAAGATTTGTGGGCAAGGTATTCGTTAGACCGATTAAGTTGGTAGGTAGCATTCTGTCGAGCTTTGAAAATCGTAAAACAAAACGTTTCATGTGGTGACCAAGTATATGCGTGTGGGATTTATATGAAATAGATTACCGGATGGGAAATACGTTTGATAAAATAGTACGTTTTGAAATTCGTCTAAGTAAGAATTTTGACAACATGGTAAAAGATTTAGGTATGCAATTTAAACATGTGGTTTGTGTAATAAAGTCTCCAAGAAGGAGGGTTGGTAACGATCCCCGAGGTATGGGAATCACCCCTAATCCGTTGGTGAGGTCGTTTTAAGGAAGGAAGGAAACGGAGTTTGATCGTCTAGGTAAGGAATTCACTCCTATCTCGACGACGGTCTCCATTTCGGACTTTCCGAGAAATATAAGTCTAGTTGATGACGTTTTGAAATCATGTATGCAAATAATGTATAAGTGGACGGAAAGGTTTAATATGAGTTGCGTAAAAAACCTTAAAATAAATTAGAAACTCGAAAGGAATGGTAACAAGTATATAAAAGTCATGTATAAATTGAAATGGTATAAAAGAGAGTCTCAGAAAACATTAGACTGTTTCGGGTAGAGAAACGTCGACTATTCCAAAGTGAATCGAAGATCCTTTCGAGTTAGAGAAACGTGCTTTGGCCTATAGGTAAAACGCTCTCGTCGAGAAGCGATTAACGGCATTTTACCCTTCCAGTTATTACACGTCTCTAATCGATTGGAAAATCGAAACTTTGGCGAGATTGAAAATCGAGGAATGGGACTTAATCGACAAGGTGCGGGTTTCACCCCTAACTTGACGATTTCGTACCCTAAGTGTGGTTGGCACTTCTCGGGTCAAAATTAATTTTGACACTTTGACGAGAGTCCACCAGAGTTTGAATGGGAAGTTTTCCATCAAGGTGTGGATGTCACTCCTAACTTGATGGTGTAACTTCGTGAAAAAAAATAAAGAATAAGTGTAATGAGAATCGTTCACCAAATTGTGGATATCACGCCTATTTTGGTGAAGTCGTCTCACTTGTGTAATACGTGTGTTTTCGAGTTTAGTATAATCGAGTAAAATGCATTAGGGAAGGCGTATGATTGAAATAATGTAACGAGTATGAACACGTAAAGCATTTCAAAAATTTAACAGATAGGAGACGTTTTAAGAAATTAGCATGCGAATCACGTATGGTCAAGTATGGTACTTAACTATAGACTAGGTCAAAAGCGTAGCAATCTACCTAATTCCCTATAGTTATGGCTCTGATACCAATCTGTAACACCCCAACCGATGGCGGAAACATCGGGATGAGACGAAAACGAGATTGCTCATTGCTCACAACATTATTAAGTGACAATAATTAATTAAACCATATTTCATTTCATAAGAATTGTCAAATACATTAATGTAACAAAACAAAGAACAATCTAACATTTGCAATGTTATAACAAAATTGATACGTCGACATTAAACCTAACGTCTAATTTGTGTGTATCTAGTCCTTGCTATATTATTTTCATAGCGTCATCTCCTTCAACCTGTAACATGTTTTAAAATAAAGTCAATGCAAAAGCAAAGGCGAGTACACAAGTTTAAGCATAGCATACGTATACGAATAAAGTTTTAACAATCCTCATGGCAACTAAATCTATACAAGAGCAATATCAAGGCATGCAACGCTAATAATCAAACCAGTAACGCAATCACGATGTTTTAACATGACCTCACGTGTAAAGCGATGGAGGTGGATGCGTGAATTTCTATAGCGCTAAGCATGTCAAACAAGGCTAAAAATAGTTAATGACTAAAGCACAGCACAACGTTTATCCCCAGACAAGCAACAAGTATACGATTCAAGTAGTCATGTGTAGGATTGTTTGTGCGTTTCATAAAGTTTAAGTGTTTTGTGATTTTTGTATATGGAAACATGTTACACCCAAAAAGTGATATTAAACAAATGTGGGTCGAGTGTACTCACAGTATTGCTAAGTCTTCTTTGGAAATACCACGACGAGTTGATGAGTGGGAGAAAGGGACACCAATGCCACCTTAAATGACAACGAACATGGATGAATAATCGAATCGGAGTTGAAGATACGTGTACGTTTAGCACGGGATTTGTGTAACGACTCTAAAGTTAAATTCGTCAAAAGTGCCGTAAAAGTGTTATCAAAATAATACAATAAATATATATTTTTTTGGCGAAAAGAAAGTAGATAAAAGCATATTTTGACGAAACGGGATAATAGACATATATGTATTTTTTAACGAAAAGAATAATGGATAAATATATATTGTTTGTCGGAAACACGTAATATATATATATATTGCCGTTAGAGAAGTATAATTTTCGAAAAGTATATAATATATATTTATTTTGCCGGAAGGAATAATATGAGTATATCTTGTCGTTAAATAGATATATACTTTGTCGAAAGGATTATTAAATAAATATGTTGTTGAACGGTGTAATGAATAAATGTGTTTTGTCGAAAAGCATAAAGTGAAAATATATATATATATATTGCCGGAAGTGTAGTATTAGATATATTTATATGTTTTGTCAAAACGTGTAATGTATACTTACATATATGTTGTCGAAAAGTCTAATAAGTAAAAATATATATCTTGTCGCTCGGTGTATTTAAGTAGATACGTTTCTTCGATAAGCGTACTAAATATATATATATATATATTTCATGTCGAAAGATATGATTAAATAAGTATATACATTTGTCGATAAAGTGTCATGTATAATATATTTTGTCGATTAAAGTATCGTGTATAATATATTTTGTTGAACAATATAATTAAATAAATATAATACTTTGTCAAAAATTGGGCAGAGTTTCCCCTTGTTTTTGGACGATCCCGACAATCTAGTTGTCGATTAAATGTTTTCAAAACGCAATAATAACGAAACAATTTATATAATTTTGTCTACAAATTTTATAAGGTTCGGTTACGTGATTATAACACTAATTAAATACAAAACAATATAAATAATAACATAAAAATTTACGGCGTTAAAAGTATACCGTGACGTGTTTTGATTGAGTTGACTAAAGCATTGACTGAACTTGGCCCCGAACACCGAACCGAACATCGAATCTGACTGGTTTGACTGGCGTTGACTGTTTGACCAGTTTTGACTTTCGTTGACCAAGTTGACCAGGTTTGACTTTCGTTGACCAAGTTGACCAGGTTTGACCGAACACCAAACGAGACCCGAAATCAAACTAAGACTTTCACTGACTCACTGCTGACCCGAACCTCTGCACCGAGACCCGAACCCGCTGAACATGAGCCGTGATCTTGACTGAACCGAGATTCGACCCGGAGCTGACCCGTGGATTGTTTGACTGTTTGACCAGACCCGAGCTTGACCAGGTCTAACCGGGTTGACCCGAGCCTGCTGAAACCACAGCTGACCCGACAAGAGCCCAAGCCAAAAACAGAATCGGAAGTCGAACCAATCTGAACAGAAACGAGCCGATCGAAATAAGAATTTAACCATCGATTTGATAATGAGTTAACCTGAAACGGAATACGAACCGAGTGAGACACGCACCTGAACCGAGGCTTGAGTTGAGATTAAGCAGAACCCGAATCCGAATCAAGTCTGAACCGAGTCGACTCGGAGAACCGAGTCACAAAAAGGAGGCCACCACCATCACTGCCGCCGTGATGAACTACTACCGCCGCCGTAGGCCATGCCGGCACCACCTGAAACGAAACCAAACGGGGCCGGAGACGCGGATCTTTACAGATCTGAAAGAAAAAGGGAAAGAACAAGCTTAGAGGTGTTTACCGGAGGTTTTGGAGACGAACATGATGCTGGTTGACACCGGTGTTGCTACCGTCGAGCCTGCTGCCGCCGCTGCTATGTTTCGTTTGAATCACCCACCACCACCGTCGCCCGCTGGAGGTGACGGCTGCTGCCGCCATCGATCGAAACCGCCGCCGCTGCTACACCGCCGTTGCTGAACCGATGCATCGTCGCAGCCGCGCCGCTGCTCCGCCGCCACGCCACCGCACCGCCGTCGCTCTATCTAGTCTCTCTCTCCTCACAGCTCCCTCTCTCTCTCTCTGTAAGCATATATGCGGGTGTGTGTGTGTCGGGTTTAAGAGATTGCAGGGGGTGAGTGAGTGTGAGGGGTGTTACCGGAGAAGAAGGGCGCCGCCAGAGACGGCGCCGGTCGCCGAAAAACGCAGGAAAAGGGGGGGTGGCGGCTGGTGTTGAGAGGGTTGAAGGGT
The DNA here is from genome assembly GCA_947069175.1 of Scalesia atractyloides. NCBI lineage: Eukaryota > Viridiplantae > Streptophyta > Magnoliopsida > Asterales > Asteraceae > Scalesia > Scalesia atractyloides. The sequence goes on from CAMTDV010000023.1 coordinate 16,795,331, forward strand.
TGTGCGGCTGAAGAGGTGAAAGGGGGGGGGGGGAAAGGAGTTGAGGGTTGGATGGTTGCTTATTTATTTGAAATTAGGTTTAGGGTTTAGTTAGGTTTAGGTGGTGTGTTGGGCCAAGGCCTGTTAACCCGATCTAACGTTTTTGAGTGGCCCGAACGTACCGACGAGATCCGATTTCAAGTATAAGCTTCATAAAACGTCGAATTTATTTTGTTTATTATTATTATTATCATCTAGAAAAATAATAAAAATACGAAGCGTTACAGTCTCCCCTCCTTTAGGAAATTTCGTCCCGAAATTTATTCAAGAGGAAGACTTGAAAGGAATTGGTTAAGTAATTGAGGGTTAACGGTCAAGACTTGAAGTTCTGGATACGTGAGGGTAAGCATGGAGTTTAGAGCAACGAAGAGTTAGGTTTGCAAGAAGAAGTCGCTTGACTAGAAAGATTAAAGCTATCAAGCGTAAGTAAAGCGCGTAAGTATGCGTATAGGAGTGTGGTTTAAACGAGCTTGAATAATTCAATGATATGCCATCTAAGCAGAAAAAGCTATCGTGAGAAGTGGTATGCAGTTTAATGGTGAGTGTGGTCGAACCATAGGTTGTTACAAAGTTCTATCGACTTTGAAGAGCGTTAATAAATCTCGGTTTTGTAGAGAGTTGTTTAATGATGGAAAAACGAGAAGGTTAGGTATTTAAAATCAGCTAGATATCGAGGTAGCGGCCAATCAAGCGTGTCGCTATCTACGAGAATGGGGGATAACTTTAGAGTAAGAAGGCATTTAGGGTTTGAATGCTTACACGATTGATTGTAAACAAGGTTGTATAAAAAGACAAGGTTAACGGGAGTAACGGAGGCATAAGAGCGGACGACTGATTCGATCAACGAATACTCGAGTAAGGATGACATATGTATATGAACAAACGAAAACGTTACGTTAGGGATTACGACTTTCGTGGATAATCGGGTAGCGCGCACTTAGCAATGCAGTTGTGAGTTGTTTAAAGCCGGCGTGTTAGGTCGTATTATGGTCTGTAAATCACCGAATTTCTCATGGCACGTATTACGAAAGTTTGGCAGCGTGTTGAAAACACTTATGTATAGGAAGCACCAGCGGCGTATCCACCATGTTTTGACCACGTTGCGACCGTTTCGTTACTCGGTGCAATGTTACGTTCCGTGTGTTACCATACGCGGTAGTACACTCTATGGTTCTCATGCGCTTATCGCTATAATCCCGTGTGCACCCGCAATTATACCGATCATCACATGATCCGCATAGCTTGTACTAGCAGCGCATGAATAAAGGTGTATATAAATTCTGAAAATAAGTTTGCGTGCGTGTAAGAATGTAGTGCGTAGGCATGTTTACGTGCAGATAGCTTGTGGCCCACGTAAGCGAATCCCTCGGGTTTCGCTCGCGCATAGGCACGAATATGAATACGAGTACAAGTATAGGTATGTGTATGAGTATAAGCATAAGTATGGAAATGAGTATAAGCATGGATATAAGACGTATATGCATGAATGTGATGATAAGTATAAGTGTAATACCCCTGTAACACCCCTGCCCCTCGTTATCACCCATATTGTCCGCTTTGCCCTTGATGGGTGGCCCATCCAGGAACTCACGACTTTGTTTTTGGTTGCCCTGGTGGAGACTTCCCAGGAGGTCACCCATCCTAGTACTACTCCCACTTGAGCACGCTTAACTGTGGAGTTCTCCTCTCATCCACTAGCATTAAGCCCAAAACACGTTGGTGATTTTAGAGGTAGGGCATTACTTACAAGCCAGGAATCTCTCTTGTCCACGGATGATGTTGGGGGGTATGTCATTAGGTGTTAATATAAGCATGAAAAAAATGACACGTTATATTCATGAACATGAATATGTGTATAATTATGAACGTCAACGAGTGTAACAGACGATTATGAACGTCACGCTGAAGTCCGGTTAAACTCTTCGTATTTTTGGTGAAACCCCATCCAAAGGACTCAAGTTGATGTCGTGTCTTCAAGCACGAAGATATCTTCGCAAGGATTATATAGCATTCTTAGCCCATATCGTCAAGAAAGAAGGCAAGGAGAAGAAAATTGAAGATATTCCGGTGGTTAGAGATTTTCCTCAAGTTTTTCTCGATGTCACGCCCCGACCCGCAACGGAAATAAAAGTCGGGGTATAATTGGGTTATCATCAAAGCTCATGACATTTACTAAAATTAAGTTTCATATTTATTAATTTGAAATTAAAAAACATATATCCAAACACAAAGAAACATACAAGCACAAGAAAGCATTGTTCTAAACAAAATATATTTTATTCATCTTCTAAGGCCAATCCTAAGTGTTCCTCTCCTTAGCCTGTCCACCTGTATCATGTGTAAAACAAAAGTTTGGGTCAACAAAAGTTGGCGAGTGAATCTAAGTGAAACATTTAAACAGTTCGTTATATTAGTTATTTCAAAAAAAATTGTGTATGGACCATAAGTGAGCATATGTATATATAGATAAATCACAAACCACATAATATCAACAATGAACAAATGAACATGATGAATGATGAACTTGAGATCAAGGCTCAATCAAACGGAGCCGATCTAATGAGGCACCTGATGCTCAACTCGTATCCCACGAGGAACTGATGGGCCTTAAATGAATGATTGCATTGAAATAATAAAATGTAACCACACAAACAAATATACACATTAGATCACATAATGATGTTAGCACAAGTGTTTAAATAAATAAAATATGTAACGACACATGATACACCCCAAAATATGATTTAAAAAGGGAATTTGTAAGGATTCACTCACAGTGGGTGTGTTTCTTGATTGATGAAGAGTGCGCACGAATTGAGGATTTAACCGACGAAGGAGACTAACCTAAATAATAACGCAATAATTTGATAAATATATAAAAATTAATATTTTCATTTAATACTTTTTGTTATATTTTTATGTTATTTTTGTGGTATTTATTGGGATTTTAAACCTACGAAATCGTGTATTTAAATGTTTTTAATTGATTTTTAACTAAAATATAAATACAAAAATAATATATGAAATAAAATAAAATAAAATAAAATAATAAAAAACCTTTTCAGACCTGACAAGGGGTCTAACCGGTTCGATAGGTGTTATTGGCAGCGTGTTGTGAGATTCGAACTCGTGACCTCCCATTTACGTGCACGCAGCTCTACCAACTGAGCTACGTGTCTAACCCGAAAGTATTCTGATTTTAATTATTCTTATATACTTATTAGAAAATCCCAGAAATTATTTAATTTAAAAAGGTTTTAAACTCAACGAACCGGTGACTATCACCCGCCTCAAACCCGCGACCTTGAGTTTGTTTTGCACCCAGCCCAACCAACTGGGCTAGGTGTCTAACTCGATTAATATAGGAATTTTCATATACTTAACAACTTTCTGAGGGTAAGCGTAATTTGTTAAAAAGAAAACGGTTTTTATTTCAACAACAAGGATCTGACCAGGACTCGAACTCGGAACGTGAACATTATGTTTGCACACAGTCCACCACTGGACTGTGTGTCTAACCCGGTTATAACCCGTTTTTAATTAAATATATATACAACTCAAAACTTCATCTTCTTCCTTGAAGCAACCCAGAACATGATCCGACTGATAACAGTGTTATCTGGGTTTGACTAATTGATTTAAGATTGATCATATGATAACAACAGATAACAGAAAAAGAATTAAGAAGGGTCTACCGAAAAGGAGCGAAATCCTGGTGTTCCGGCAGCTTATTCAAGATTTTCCGGCGATCAGAACTTCCAAGGATTTGAGTGGTGATTGAGAGAGTGCACGAGTTCTGTTTGGGATGAATTTGGTTTGTATTTATAGAGTATCAAGATCGGTTGTGATTTTCGGTTTCAAACCATGATTTAAGACTAATGATTCAAATCTGTTTCAATTCAATTGTTTGCGATTTCGGTTATAACTGATGATTATACCTGTTTAGTCATAAGGAAGGTTTGATTCCGAGATCTAAGCTCGTCGACGGTTTCGGATATGAAGCTTTGATTTGCAGGTTTGGCTCTTGATTCTTCTATAAAAGTTAAAGTTATCTGTTTCTGATTCAAGTCACTAAGGTGCGTGTAGAGTAGTGGTGTTTTGTGTGTGTGCATACGCGGGAGACCCGGGATCGAAACCCGGTTACTCCTTTTAATTTTTTTTGTTTTACTACATTTTAATTTACTTATTATTATTATTATCCGCTGATTATTATTTATATATATATATATATATATATTATCATCTATAAACTATGAAATATAAAAATAATCAATACTGATAAATACACAACGAACTTTTAAATGAATATTTGATTATTAAACAAAGCGGGTTTTGAAACCCGTTTTACATTAATGTTACACCCGACACATTTAAGGACTTCATCCTGTACGGGACGTCGAATTTCGAATCGATCTTATACCTGGTGCCACTCTAGTTGCAAAATCTCCATATCGGTTAGCCCCATCTGAAATGCAAGAGTTAGCTAGGCAGCTGCAAGAGCTGACTGACATGTGATTCGTACGTCCTAGCTCATCACCTTGGGGTGCGCCGGTTCTTTTCGTCAAGAAGAAAGATGGAACTTTTCGAATGTGTATCAACTATCGGAACTTAACAAGCTACATCAAGAATGTTATCCTTTATCGCATTGATGACCTTCTAGTCACTTCAGGTGCCACCTTTTCTCAAAAATCGATCTTTTCTGGTTATCATCAGCTTAATAAAAAGCATTCGAATCCTGAACTCGCTATGGACTCATTCTTCATGTAATCATTCTGTCTGATATGGTGTGCCACCTGTTTCTAATGATCTTATCGCATTCTTAATTTTTCCAGCTTCAGATATGGAACGAATCGACCATCCTAAGACACTTTAAAAACCGCTATGCTACCTAACAAAAATTCTGGTTAAAGAGTTCACTTTTTTGGTCACTGTCACGACAAGGGTTTTCACTGAAGATTTGAAGATAGATGTGTCAACCACGCCTACCTTGACATCTGTTTGCGTTATTTCTGTTTCGACGCCATTCTACTTATTCATTCCAGCCAAACTAATCAATGAACGCCCTTCGAGCCCCATACTAAGACTTTTTGAAAAACTTTGTGATGCTCTACGCTAAGTTTGTGAAATTGTGATTATTGGTGAAATAAGTCAAATGGTGATCTTATGCAAAAAGGTGATACCAGACCTCAAGGAATTCAATGTCCCTGAAAGAATTAAAGCCAGTACAAGAACTGGCAGTCCGTTCGCTCTAAAGTTAGAACATTACTCTATGGTACAAGTGTGATTTACAATGTACCCAAGTTTCTACGTATTCCTTCCATCACAAGCTTAAATAGGCAAGAGCCGTTCGTTTGAGCTTAAGAGGAAAGGCTTATCATACCTGTAAAGCAAACTTTGTGATGCCCTAGTCTCACTCATCCTTGTGTTGTGAAGATTGTAATGTCTTATTGCATTCCGAGCTAACATTACTTATGCAAAAGGAAAGTAGGTGAATTACCTTATGCCTCCAAGTAGAACCAAGTCCGAGGTATCAGATATTAAACTATTCGTACCTGAATCGTGACATCTTGTATTGCTCTAAGAAAAGACATTACTCTTATGGTACAAGGTGTGAATTACATGCACAAGAGCTTAACATATCTTCAATCAACAGATTAAGTGAGGCCCAATGGCAGTGAATTGAAGGATATGATTGTGAATCGTTATCATCCAGTAGCTAATGTTGGCTAAGGCTCTTAGTCGAAAAAAGTATGCTAACTTCATTCATCTTTTGTGTTCTCAAATTGTAACTGATCTTCAAAATTGCATTCGCGCAGCTCAACATACTTCTGTCAAAGGAAATGATGTACGAGATGAATTATCTTGTGGAGCTAAAACCAAGTTAGAATCCAAGTCCGATGGTATCCTTTACTATCTAAATCGTATTTGGGTACCTGATCGTGACAATCTTCGTACATTTCTCATGAATGAGGCCCACAAAACACGATACTCTATATATCAAGGTGCTGATAAGATGTATCAAGATCTGCGATACTCTTACTTGTGGCCTGGCATGAAGAAGGATATCGCCATTTTTGTCTCCAAGTGCCTCACATGTTCTAAGGTTAAGCCGAACATCAAAGACCCTTAGGATTACTTGTTCAACCCGAAATACCCGTTTGGAAGTGGGAAAACATAATCATGGATTTCATTACCGGGTTGCCTCGCACCTCCAGTGGGCATGACATGATTTGGGTTATTGTCGATCGCTTTACTAAATCAGCTCATTTCATTCCATTACGCGAAGACTATAAAAACGAGAAATTAGCTCGTATTTACATCAATGAAATTGTAAGTTGACATGGTGTGCCTTTGAGTATCATCTCGGATAGAGATGGACGTTTTACTTCACGAACATGGCAAGCCGTACAATCAACATTAGGCACTCGCTTAGATCTCAGCACCGCTTTTCACTCTCGAACTGATGGTCAATCTGAGGGCACCACACAGACTCTTGAAGACATGTTGCGAGCATGTGTCATCGACTTCAAGGGCAATTGGGATACTCATCTACCATTGGTTGAATTTTCTTATAATAATAGTTATCACTCGAGCATTGGAATGACTCCTTTTGAAGCCCTATACGGTCGTAAGTGTCGATCACCTGTATGTTGGCATGAAATCGGTGAAGCACAGATCACTGGACCTGAATTGATCTAAGAAACAACCGACAAGATTCTTCAAATTCGCAATAATCTTCTAGCAGCTCAGAGTCGTCAAAAGAGTTACGCTGATAAACGACGAAAGCCACTCGAGTTTTGTGTTGGAGATCAAGTACTTTTGAAAGTATCACCATGGAAGGGAGTTGTTTGTTTTGGACAAAAAGGCAAGCTAGCACCTCGCTATGTGGGACCATTCAAAATACTCGAGAGAGTTGGTCCTGTAGCCTACAAGTGTCACACCCCGACCCGCAGCGGAATAAAAGTCGGGGCATGATTGGGTTATCACCAAAGCTCATGATATTTACTAACAAGTTTCATATTTATTAAATTCGAATTAAATTCAAATATCCAACACAAAATTTCATACAAACACAAATAATAAACCAAACGAGTGTTCCAACGAAATAACTTGATTATTCTTCTAAGGCCATCCTAGGTTTTCTTTCCTCAACTTGATCACCTATATCATGCGTAAAACAGAAAAATTTGGGTCAACAAAAGTTGGCGAGTGGAACCTTGATAAAACATTTAAGTAAATGAATTTTATTGTTGTTTAAATAAGATTGTGCATAAATCTCATGTGAGCAAATGTATATATGTAACAAAGCACAAATCACATTGAATGAACATATGACATAATGGATGATGTATTTGAGATCAAGGCTCAATCAAACGGAGCCGATCTAATGAGGCATCTGATGCTCAACCCGTATCCCACGAGGAACTGATGGGCCTAATGAAATGATTGCACTGAAATGATAAAATGTATCCACATATAAACCACATAACAAACAATACACATTTGATCACGAAATGATATTAGCACAAGCGTTGAATAAAAAAATGGTACGACATATGATACACCCCAAAACGTGATTAAAACGGGGAATTTGTAGAGATTCACTCACCTTGGGGGCGTATTCTTGAGTGGTAAAGAGAGCGCACGAGTTGGAAATTTAATCGATGAAGGAGTACTAACCTAGAAATAATAACATGGTAATTCGGTAAATAAATAAACTATTATTTAGGTTATAATCTTTTGTTTAGGTTTTTAGATTATTTTTATGATTTGTTTTGATATAATTAAGCCTTTAAAATTATGTTTTTTAAAATATAATCCCTTTTTAATAAAACCATGAAATGATAAAAGAAAAGTAAAAATAAAATAGAATAAAATAGAAATAAACTAAAAATAAAAAGGAAAATAAAATAATAAAAAAAACAACAGTCTGACACGTGTCAGACCGGTTCATTCGCTGTTGTAAGTATGCGTGTGTGAGGCTCGAACCCGTGACCTCCCGGTTGCGTGCACGCAGCTCTTCCAACTGAGCTACGTGTCTAACCCGAAAGAATCTAAATTTTAATTATAATTATACACAAGTTAGGTTTATCAAAATTTTAATTAAATTTAAAAATAGAATAATCGATTCAAACCGGATGCGCACCAAGGGTTTCGAACCCGGGACCTCCTCTGTAACTTGCACCCAGCCCAACCAACTGGGCTGGGTGTCTAACCCGTTAATACTTGAAATTTAAATATATTTATATACTGATTAAAGCATTTCTGATTTAAGTATTTAAAAAGGTTTTGAAATCAACTAAACCGCACAACAGAAGGTCTCGAACCTGCGTCCCGAAGTGGGGTTGCACCCGGCCCGACCAACTGGGCTGGGTGCTTAACCCGATTACAAACCGATTTAAATTATATAAATATACAATCTGCTGCTTCATCTTCTTCGCTTAGAACTGAACCAGAACACCCTTTTTTTACTTTCAATTAAAAATTAATTTTGATTGTTATTACTAATATGATACAAGAATATTATACAAAAGGAAAAACAAAAAGAATAGAACGAACAAAAAGTTACCGATTGGCGTTTTCCGGCGAAGAATCCGGCAAAAGAAAGTAAATTTCGGTGATGGAGATGATGACAAACAGAAGTTAGAGAGGATTCGAGGTGTTTTGAGCGAGTTTAGTCGTGTACTAAGGTGCGGTATTTATAGGCGAACATAGGAGAGGATTTCATTTTCGGTTTTTGGAAACGATTAAGGTGATTGGCAATTGCCAGAAGGATAATAGCCGGATTGATTCCAGTTTGCCAAAAATAGCTCGGCGCCAGTTGTCGGAGATTCAAACAAAGAAAGGAAAGGCGCGTGATTTTTTTCTGGTATAGTTGCAGGCTTCACATTAAACTGAAAATAAGGGGATTATGATTCGGATTATGGCACAAGTGGTGTGTGCAGTGTAGTGGTGTTGGCGGTGTGTGTTAACCGGGGGAACCCGGGTTCGATTCCCGGTTCACCCTTTTATTTTTATAAACCATTTTCCTTTTTAAATTATTATAAGTATTTACTAATTAGATGATTTATTTATTTAATGGATTATATTATATTATTTATTAAACTTTATTCATTAATTTATCTTTAACCATAGAATTATATATTTAATATTTTAAACAATAATTAGATAACTAAACGAAGTAAACAATTATACTTGATTATAAAAATGAGGCGGGTTTTCGAAACCCGATTTACACGGATGTTACAGTATCCCCTACTTTTAGGAATTTCGTTCCGAAATTTAAGTAGTGGTTGCAACTGGAAAGAGATGCGGGTATTTCTCGCGCATTGAGTCTTCACGTTCCCAAGTAAACTCGGGCCTTCGTTTTGACTCCCAACGCACTCTGACGATTGGAATACGACTTCGCCTTAAACGCTTTTCACCGAAATCCATGATTTCTACTGGTTTTTCAACGAAGTGCATTGATTCATCGACTTGAATGTCTTCTAGAGGGATATGGAGGTTTTCGTCGGCGAGGCACCTTTTCAAGTTTGATAAGTGGAACCTGGGATGTATTCTGTTGAGTTCTTCTGGTAGGTCAAGCTTGTATGCTACAGGACCTACTCTTTCGAGTATCTTGAAAGGTCCTACGTAGCGTGGTGCTAGCTTGTCCTTTTGGCCAAAACGAACCACTCCCTTCCATGGTGATACTTTCATAAGTACTTGATCACCAACGCCAAACTCCAAGGGCTTTCGTCGTTTGTCCGCATAACTCTTTTGACGACTTTGAGCCGCTAGAAGATTGCTTCGAATTTGAAGGATTTTGTCGGTTGTTTCTTGAATCAATTCAGGTCCGGTGATTTGCGCTTCACCAATTTCCTGCCAACATACTGGAGATCGGCATTTACGACCATATAAAGCTTCGAAAGGAGCCATGCCGATACTTGAATGATAGCTATTGTTGTACGAAAACTCGACTAACGGTAGATGAGCATCCCAATTCCCTTTGAAGTCTATGACACATGCTCGAAGCATGTCTTCGAGGGTTTGGATGGTGCACTCGGATTGACCATCAGTTTGAGGGTGAAAGGCGGTGCTGAGGTCTAAACGTGTGCCCAAAGCGGTTTGTACGGCTCGCCATGTTCGTGAAGTGAAACGACCATCACGGTCTGAAATGATGCTTAACGGTACACCATGACGGCTTACGATCTCGTTGATGTAGATACGAGCTAAATTCTTGTTCTTGAAGTCCTCGCGAATTGGAATGAAGTGAGCTGATTTTGTAAGACGATCAATGATTACCCATATGGTGTCATACCCACTAGAGGTGCGAGGTAACCCGGTAATGAAGTCCATGGTTATGTTTTCCCACTTCCATACAGGTATTTCGGGTTGGACTAGAAGTCCTGAAGGTCTTTGATGTTCAGCTTTCACTTTGGAACATGTAAGGCACTTGGAAACAAAAACAGCGATATCCTTCTTCATGCCAGGCCACCAGTAAGTGTACCCTAAGTCTTGAAACATCTTATCGGCTCCTGGATGTACAGAGTATCGTGTTTTGTATGCCTCATTCATGAGGAAACCACGAAGGTTGTCGCGATCGGGAATCCAAATACGGTTTAAATAGTACAGAATACCATCGGATTTGGTTTCGATTTTGAGTTCAGCTCCACACGACAGCTCATCGCGTACATCATTTTCCGTTACGGAGATATGTTGAGCTGCCCGTATTCGATCTTTGATGTCGGTTACAATTTGCGAACTTAGAAGATGAATAGAGTTCGGATAACCCTTTCGACTGTGTGCATCAGCCACCACGTTTGCCTTGCCAGGATGATATCGAATCTCACAGTCGTAATCATTGAGAAGTTCGACCCATCTTCGTTGCCTCATGCTCAACTCTTTTTGATTGAAGATATGTTGAAGACTCTTATGGTCAGTGTATATTTCACACTTGGTACCATAGAGATAATGTCTCTATATCTTTAGAGCGAACACGACCGCTCCAAGTTCCAGGTCACGGGTGGTGTAATTCTTCTTATGTACTTTGAGTTGCCTAGAGGCATAGGCTATCACCTTTTCCTCTTTGCATCAGTACACAGCCTAGACCTTGCCCTGACGCGTCACAATAAACCACAAAGTCTTCGCAACCCTCAAGGAGTGTAAGGATAGGTGCGTCACAAAGCTTTTGTTTCAAAGTTTGAAAGGCCTCCTCTTGCTTGGGTCCCCAAATGAAGGGTTTTCCCTTGTGAGTCAAGTCCGTGAGTGGAACAACGATACGAGAAAAATTGGCAATGAAGCGTCGATAATATCCAGCCAAGCCAAGAAATGACCTAACCTCAGTAGGGGTACGCGACGCTTGCCATTCTTGTATTGCCTTGATTTTCGAAGGGTCGACATGAATCCCTTTTTCATTAACTACATGACCAAGAAATTGTACTTCTTTCAACCAGAATTCACACTTTGAGAACTTAGCGTAGAGCTTTTCAGTCCTCAAGAGTGTAAGAATGAGTCGGAGATGTTGCTCATGATCGGATCTTGAATTGGAGTAGATAAGAATGTCGTCGATGAAGACTATGACAAAACGGTTGAGATAGGGTTTGCATACCCTATTCATCAAATCCATGAAGACAGTGGGGGCGTTGGTTAATCCGAAACGCATGACCATGAACTCGTAATGACCATAACGAGTTCGAAAGGCGGTTTTTGGAATATCTTCTTCGCGTACTCTAAGCTGATGATAACCGGAACGAAGGTCGATTTTGGAAAAACAGGTGGCGCCTTGAAGTTGGTCTAGCAGGTCATCAATACGAGGCAAAGGATATCGGTTTTTAACAATCAACTTGTTGAGTTCTCTATAGTCAATGCACATGCGAAACGTTTCATCTTTCTTCTTCACAAAAAGAACAGGTGCACCCCAAGGCGACGAGCTAGGACGTATGAATCCTTTGTCAGTCAGCTCTTGCAGCTGACTGGCCAACTCTTGCATCTCTGATGGGGCTAACCTATAGGGAGATTTTACGACTGGTGTAGCCCAGGCACAAGATCGATTTGAAATTCGACTTCTCGCACAGGAGGAACACCTGAAACGTCGTCGGGAAATACTTGAGGAAATTCTTTCCCGATCGGGATATCGTTGAGCTTCCTTTCTTTGCCTTCCTTCTTGACGATGTGAGCTAGAAACGCGACGTAATCCTTGCGAAGGTATCTTCGAGCTTGAAGGCATGACATCAATTTGAGCCCTTTCGAAGGGGTTTCTCTGAAGATACGTAGTGTCTGACCGTCAGCGAGATGAATATGAATGAACTTTTCATGGCACACCACTTCAGCGTGATGCTGGCTGAGCCAGTCCATTCCAATGATAACGTTGAAACTTCCCAATTTCATAGGGATAAGGTCAACTGGGAAATCGTGATCATTTAGAGTGAGAGTACAATCACGTATAATAGAATTTAACGAAATGGGTTCTCCGTCAGCAACTTCCACCGTAAAAGATTCCACGAGACTATCACAAGGTAGATCGAGAATACATTCGAATTTTAAAGTACAAAGCTCTTATCCGCACCAGTATCAAATAATATGGATGCATAACTACCATTTACGAGAAATGTACCGTTGACCACATTGTTGTCAGCCCTTGCTTGGTTTGCGTTGATATTGAAAGCCCTTCCTCTAGCAGGTGGAGGAGCTTGGTTAGCTTGGTTCACCGGGTTTGCTTGGGTTTGGGCATTGATGATGTTCACTAGGCGTGGGCAAGTATTTCTGAAGTGGTTTGGGTCACCACAGTTAAAACAGGCTCTTATGGGTTGCATCATGGGGTAGTTAGGTTGGTAGTAAGGTTGGGCTATGGGTTGGGCAGGTGGTAGAAGTAAGGGTTGTTGGGCTTGGCCCACCATTTGGTTTTGGGTTTGGGTTGGAGGCTGATTGCGGTTTGATCGCTGAAGTGTACGGCATGTTTGGATAGTGTGACCTGCACGGCCACAACTTGTGCAATGTTGGCAAGGGTTTTCAGGGGGGTGATGGTATTAGCAACGGTTACACTTTGGGTGTGGGCCAGTGTATGGCCTTTTGAATGGTGCGGCTGGAGGGGCAACTTGGTGATTGGAGCAGCAGTGATGGGAAAGTTGGTTTGGGTGACGGCGAAGTTCTTGTCATTTCGCTTCCTCTTGCCAGCAAACTTTGAGGAGGAGCCAGATGGGGTCGGAGTTGGGGTTTCAACAGTCGTTCTCTTCTTTTCATCTTTAGAATCGCCATTACGAATGCGATTTTCCGTAAGTTCCGTAGCTAATTCCATTGCGGCTTCGAGTGTTGCAGGAGAAGTGCTTAAAACCGAATCTTGAATTTTCGAGGGAAGGCCTCGAATATAGTGCTCGATTAAACGGTATAATGGGGTGAACAGATTGGGAACCATCTGGTTCAATTTAAAAAACCTCTTGTTGTAGGAGGTGTGATCCCCTTCCTTTTGCTTTAGAGAATAGAATTCATCTTCAAGCTTTTTGATCTCGCTTCTAGGGCAGAAGCGTCTTGTCATGATCTCTCTTAATTCCTCCCATGATAAGGCCATGGCATCTTACACACCTCGCTTCCCTTTTTCCGTGTTCCACCAGGTAAGGGCTACCCCAAACAAACGTCCAATAGCGTAACGTACCTTGCGATCCTCGGGATAGTCGCAATTGAGAAAGGTGTTTTCCATTTCCTCAAACCAGTGGAGGAGAGCGGTGACACCTTCCGTCCCTTCATATGTTGGGGGATCGCAAGAGTTGAAGTGTTTGTAGGTGCATTTAGTGATTTTAGGAGGAGGGTTGGCGACGTTTTGGCCTTCTTGGTTTGGAGGGTTGATGGGGTTTGCGGCGAGATCTTGTTGAACTTGTAGTACGATGTTAGGAAGTACCGCAGCCATTTGTTGAGCAATTTGCGTGGCCATGCGTTCGCTTGACCTTCCTGACCTTCTACCTCATCTTAAGTGTCTAGCAGACATCTACAGGATTATATGTAGGGAGATTGTGAGTTTGAGAATTTTCTAAGTGTCATGTGTCGTAAAAGAATGAAAACAACATTTATAAATAACTGAAAACAACTTAACTACATCCATAGGATGTCTTGGGCTTGCTCATGTTTGGGCCTCCAAATGTCTCCCATACCATAACCTGTATAGTCATGTGGGCCCCCTTGATTATTGGGCTTGGTAGGGTTCACATTGGTGTTGGCTGGTTAACATTCGCATCACCCGAATGAAAATCGTAAAACATGATTGCGAGATGTAAGGTCGGAGGCTGTCAAGGTGTAGACACAATGACAACTCAAAGTGGGGTTAGTTCACACGACGTTTGGTATAGCATGCTTTGGCCTAATAGGTCCTTCGTACTCTCATCGTTAGTCCCAGGTAGGCAAACTGGTCCTTTATTTTGGATTTATACGAATTCCAAGCCTAGACAGGACATTCTGACTACCGGTACTCGTACCCTTCCAGTTACTACATGCCCGTCGTGAAAACTCACTTTGATGTGATTTGAAAAATATGAAAACATTTCAAAAATCTTTGAAAAGAAATCATGGAATTTATGAAATTGTGAGATGTGTGCTTTCATAGATATGATATGTTATGAGAATATGAACTATGATGAGCATTGCATATTAACATGTACTTGCGAGAGTGCTTGCATAATATTGTGTGTGAAAATAAACATGAAATATATAAACATCATGAATTTTGCATGTAACACATAAACAAATAAAATCTAATCAACTATAGTATAGGCTCTAAGGGTCTAATAACATATCCTATATCCCTATAGTCACAAGCTTTGATACCAATCTGTCACACCCCGGCCTGCAGCGGAATAAAAGTCGGGGCATGATTGGGTTATCACCAAAGCTCATGATATTTACTAACAAGTTTCATTTAAATTCAAATATCCAACACAAAATTTCATACAAACACAAATAATAAACCAAACGATTGTTCCAACGAAATAACTTGATTATTCTTCTAAGGCCATCCTAGGTTTTCTTTCCTCAACTTGATCACCTGTATCATGCGTAAAACAAAAAAAATTGGGTCAACAAAAGTTGGCGAGTTAACCTTGATAAAACATTTAAGTAAATGAATTTTATTGTTGTTTAAATAAGATTGTGCATAAATCTCATGTTAGCAAATGTATATATGTAACAAATCACAAACCACATTGAATGAACATATGACATAATGGATGATGTATTTGAGATCAAGGCTCAGTCAAACGGAGCCGATCTAATGAGGCACCAGATGCTCAACCCGTATCCCACGAGGAACTGATGGGCCTAATGAAATGATTGCACTGAAATGATAAAGTGTATCCACATATAAACCACATAACAAACAATACACATTTGATCACGAAATGATATTAGCACAAGCGTTAAATAAAAAAAATGGTACGACACATGATACACCCCAAAACGTGATTAAAACGGAGAATTTATAGAGATTCACTCACCTTGGGTGCATATTCTTGAGTGGTACAGAGAGCGCACGAGTTGGGAATTTAATCGATGAAGGAGTACTAACCTAGAAATAATAACGTGGTAATTCGGTAAATAAATAAACTATTATTTAGATTATAATCTTTTGTTTAGGTTTTTAGATTATTTTTGTGATTTGTTTTGATATAATTAAGCCTTTAAAATTATGTGTTTTTAAAATATAATCCCTTTTTAATAAAACCATGAAATGATAAAAGAAAAGTAAAAATAAAATAGAATAAAATAGAAATAAACTAAAAATAAAAAGGAAAATAAAATAATAAAAAACGACAGTCTGACACGTGTCAGACCGGTTCATTCGTTGTTGTAAGTATACGTGTGTGAGGCTCGAACCCGTAACCTCCCGGTTGCGTGCACGCAGCTCTTCCAACTGAGCTACGTGTCTAACCCGAAAAAATCTGAATTTTAATTATATTTATACACAAGTTAAGTTTATTAAATTTTAATTAAATTTAAAAAGAGAATAATTGATGTGCGTGAATTAAATATATTTTATTATTATAATTTTTGTTCACACAGATTAGGTTTTAAAATAGTTTTTACTTAAAACCAACTACACACACATAGGGCAGGTGTACCCGTCAGGTGGTAGTATAGTTCACTGGTAAGAACCGGATATCAATCCGTGGACTCGGTGTCTCAATACTAAATTTTCGTTACTTTTAAACCTGTTTCAATCAATGAGTTGGTTTCTTGATTGTTTCTAAACTATCATGTAAGGATAAAAATTAACTAATTGAATTAACAAGAGCAATATCTAAGAAAGGTTGCTTGAATTAAGTATCCACTAACAAACATATGACAACTTTTGAAGGAAAACTAATGGTGATGCAAGTCTTAGAATCAACTAAGTTTCTAATCAAGGTCCCCTAGTTTTATTAATCTTGGGAAAATTATAATGAACAACATTTTAATCACCTAAGATTAATTCTTTAAGCTCTCTTGCTAAATTGATGTTAATCTTTAATAATGAGTTAATTGTTAATCAAAACTCCTAACCCTACAAATTAAGGAAAACTAACATGAACAACACATTAATCACCCTAACTTAGTTTCAAGTAAATGATATCTTCAACAAGCTCTTGACATAAATCACAAGCATGGTCATGCTAAACAACAACTTTGGCCTAAATCATCAATCCAACATGAACACAAACCATATAATTCATATAAACATTCATAAGATCTTTACAAATCCAAATGCAAGAATTCATACTCATATTCAAATCATCATCCTAATCATGTTAGCAATTACCATTCCTAGTTTCATGCTATGAATCAAATCAACAACTAACAAGATTCAATAATCATAATCTCTACATGGGCTTTCCAACACTACATGTAAATTTTTATGATCAAACATTCAAGAATAATAACTTTAAACATGAACATGCATTCCAAGAAACTTGAATAAATGCCATCATTGAGATTAACATACAATAATCACCACATCTATTTCCATATTGTCAAGTGTTCATTAGCTTCAACAAAATTCAAACAACACAATTGTTTAGCCTAGAAGGCTCATGATAACTAAGACAAACATAAAGTAATATGAATTGTGCATGAATAACAAGTGAAAATACTAATGTGTAAGACAAGATAATTAGCTAAATGAGTTGGATTATCAAGTGATACAACCTCCTAAAGGCTCCTTCTTCAATCTCCAAGCTTCCAAGATCAGCTTCTTGAGAGAGAAATCCACCCAAATGCTCCAACTCCCCTTCAAATGAGCTGAATTCACGTATTTAAGCTATTGGGCATTTGGCACGACCGTGCCACCATTTGGCACGGTCGTGCTTGGTAAGTGTCAGGTGCCTTTCTGAGTTGTTGACCAAGTTTGATGCCAAATCCGGAAAGATCCCGCTAAAATTTCCCCGAGGTGGCACGACCGTGCCACCATTGTGCACGGTCGTGCTTATCGATATCGCACTCGGAAATGACAAAGTTGAACTCGGAAACTAGCTGATCAGAGCCTGTGATTGCATGGCACGGTCGTGCTTGGGTTTGGCACGGTCGCGCCAAGTGTTGATTTGGCTCGGATTGTGCAGTTTTATGATAGTGCTTGTGATAGTGCCGACTTCTTGATGCTTGGCACGGTCGTGCCAATGGTTGGCACGGTCGTGCCATATCTGGCAATTTGGCAGAAATGTTCCACTTTTGCTCCAATTTGCTCCAAAAGCCTTTGTTTCTTTACAGGGCCGAAGCCCGGACCTGCATTTTCACAAATAACTCAAATGAGTATCTAAATCAATGAAAACACAACGAATTTCCACATTAATGGGGGATATTTGACGTTTAAAAGATGTATAAATTCTTATACATCAATAATCGATTCAAACCGGATGCGCACCAAGGGTTTCGAACCCAGGACCTCCTCTGTAACTTGCACCCAGCCCAACCAACTGGGCTGGGTGTCTAACCCGTTAATACTTGAAATTTAAATATATTTATATACTGATTAAAGCATTTCTGATTTAAGTATTTAAAAAGGTTTTGAAATCAACTAAACCGCACAACAGAAGGTCTCGAACCTGCGTCCCGAAGTGGGGTTGCACCCGGCCCGACTAACTAGGCTGGGTGCTTAACCCGATTACAAACCGATTTAAATTATATAAATATACAATCTGCTGCTTCATCTTCTTCGCTTAGAACTGAACCAGAAAACCCTCCCTTTTTTTTACTTTCAATTAAAAATTAATTTTGATTGTTATTACTAATATGATACAAGAAAATTATACAAAAGGAAAAACAAAAAGAATAGAACGAACAAAAAGTTATCGATTGGCGTTTTCCGGCGAAAGAAAGTAAATTCCGGTGACGGAGATGATGACAAACATAAGTTAGAGAGGATTCGAGGTGTTTTGAGCGAGTTTAGTCGTGTACTGAGGTGCGGTATTTATAGGCGAGCATAGGAGAGGATTTCATTTTCGGTTTTTGGAAACGATTAAGGTGATTGGCAATTTCCAGAAGGATAATAGCCGGATTGATTCCGGTTTGCCAAAAATAGCTCGGCGCCAGTTGTCGGAGATTCAAACAAAGAAAGGAAAGGCGCGTGATTTTTTTCTGGTATAGTTGCAGGCTTCACATTAAACTGAAAATAAGGGGATTATGATTCGGATTATGGCACAAGTGGTGTGTGCAGCGTAGTGGTGTTGGCGGTGTGTGTTAACCGGGGGAACCCGGATTCGATTCCCGGTTCACCCATTTATTTTTATAAACCGTTTTCCTTTTTGAATTATTATAAGTATTTACTAATTAGATGATTTATTTATTTAATGGATTATATTATATTATTTATTAAACTTTATTCATTAATTTATCTTTAACCATAGAATTATATATTTAATATTTTAAACAATAATTAGATAACTAAACGACGTAAACAATTATACTTGATTGATAAAAATGAGGCGGGTTTTCGAAACCCGATTTACACGAATGTTACAACAAGCTTGACCTACCAGAAGAACTCAGCAAGATACATCCCACGTTCCATGTATCCAACTTGAAAAAGTGCCTTGCCGACGAAAACCTTCATATACCGTTGGAAGATATTCAGATTGACGAATCGATGCATTTCGTAGAACAACCGGTAGAAATCATGGACTTCAGTGAGAAGCGTTTAAGACGAAGTCGAATTCCGATAGTCAGGGTGCGTTGGGAGTCGAAACGAGGACCTGAATTTACTTGGGACGCGAAGACTCAAAACAAGAAAAATACCCTTATCTCTTTCAAGTTAAACCTACTACCGCCTAAATTTCGAGACGAAATTTCTATAAGTAGGGGATACTGTAACATTTTTCATAAAACGGGTTCTAAAAACCGCTCCGTTTTGTAATTCAAAAATACATATGATATTCATTACGTATTTGTGTTAAAAGTTTAAAATTTGTTATATTGTTATTAGTATTTAATAATAAATAAAATAATAAAGTAAATTAATAATGCTAATAAATAAAATATAAATAATAAAATAAAATAACAAAAAAAGTGTAGACCACGGGTATCGAACCCGGGTCTCCACACAATCAATACACCCAACACACCACCACACCACACACACACATCTGTTATAATTCTAAAATAAAAGATATTTATATTAAATTAACCTTCTGAAATCAAATTCAAGAAAAAACCCGCCAGTAACGGCTGAGCTTTCGTTGCAATCATCAACATCAGTTTCTTCTGTGAATTTAACTTGTAAAACAGTTTCCTAATCTCGGATTTAACTCAATTATAGGATCATTAAGATGTAATCGGTTACCCAATCATAACTACATTTAAATTTTTGACCGAAATCTTTTGAAACCGAAACCAAAACTCAAGCCAGCAATTGAATTATAAATAGTGACCTTAGAAGCTATTCAGAACTCGCTCACACACTCACAAAACTTCTCTAAACTCTCTGAAGATTCTCTGTGTTCAAAACACACTTCGCCGGAAGATTGCTCGTCGCCGGAACTTCACCGGAGATCATTCTGTTTCGGTATATTCACACTTGACTCATTCTCGTGTTATTTATATTATTCTCAGTATAAGTAAAACAGTCCAATGAATATTATCACAGAAACAATCGGATTTTTTTTGTCAAACTATTTTCATGAAATGAAGAAGACGAAGTTAACAATGTGTATAAATGTAATTAAAACCGATGTTAAACCGGGTTAGACACACAGTCCAGTGGTGGACTGTGTGCATTTTAACTAAAAGGTCCCGGGTTCGAGCCTCTGATACGTTGCCAATTTCCCTAAAAATCCAAACTTTTTTAAGCTAATTTATAAATCAAGGTAGATAGTGTATAAGAATAATAAAAGTTCTATATCCTTCGTTAGTCACACAGCCCAATTGGTCGGGCTGTGTGCAACACGAAGCTCAGGTCGCGGGTTCGAGTCCGGTTATATGCACGGTTCTTATGGTTTACAAATCCTTTTTAATTAATCAAAAATAAGATTTGTTTCAGTAAGTGTATATATATAATTATATTCAGATATATTTCGGGTTAGACACGTAGCTCAGTTGGTAGAGCTGCGTGCACGTAAACGGAAGGTCACACGTTCGAATCTTACACGCTGCCTATCTATGATCGGTTCACCGGTTCGACCCCTAAAAGGGTATATTATTTTAATTAACCTTTTTCTTTATTTTTCTCCAAAATCTATAAAAATATATAATAAAATAAGTCCTTTTTAAGTATAAAAATAGTAATAAATACTATAAAACTATCTAAAAAGTCTAATAAAATTCATTAAATAAAAATACTAATTTTAAATAAAAGAAATATATTTACCGAATTATTACGTGAATATTTAGGTTATTTTTCTCGTCGGTTGGAATCTTTAAATCGTGCGCGCTCGTTATCAAATTAAGAACGTACCCACTGTGAGTGAATTCCTAAAAACTCCTCTTTTTATTCATGTTTTGGGGTGTATCATGTGTCGTTTATTTATATCATTCATGCAAACCCTCGTGCTACTACCATTATATGAACTAACGTGCTATGTGATATTTGGGTTATTGTTATTTGTGGTTATACTTTCTCATTTCAGTCCAGCAGTCACATTAGGCCCATCAGTTCCCTGTTTCATACGGGTAGAGCATCGCGTTGCTTAATTAGATCGGCTCCGTTTGATTGAGCCTTGATCTCACGCACATCGTTTATCGTGCTCACATGTACATTGCTAGATGATTATGTGGTTTGTGGATAATTTACATATACGTTTGCTCATATTTGGTTTATGCACATTTTTATTAAATTAATCAACATATCATTTCTTTCAAATGTTTAAACGAGATTTACTCGTCAACTTTTGTTGACCTAAATCTCTATTTTTACACATGATACAGGTGATCAGACTGAAGCAAGGAACACATAGGATTGAGCCTAGGAAGAAGAATAAATCGTTACTTGAATGTCTTGTTTAGAACATTTGGTGTTTGTATGGTTTGTGTGTTGATTAGAATATTTCTTTTTAATTTTAAATAATAAATATGAAACTTTTATAATAGTAAATGTCATGAGCTTTGATGAAAACCCAATCATGCCCCGACTACCATATCTGCTGCGGGTCAGGGTGTGACGTAACAGACTTCGACAAACATATTTTCCTTAGGCCTAGACCCTTTGAGATTTGATGATAGTTTCTGCAAGTGTGTGAAGAAATCATCTCTTGTGACATATTGTCATACCAACTGGTACCTAGCAAAGTAACATGATTGCACTAATTAAATTATATGGGTGTAACACGGTTAATTAAATGCTTAACCGTTAAGCATGTCATCTTTCTATCAAGTGTAGCAGGTTTGATAGTGAGGAGACATACCAGAATAACATGTACGTTGTCCATTAAAGCTCTGTTAAAACTTCTTATGCTCTTGTTTTATTTGTCATCAACCTAAAAAAAGGAGCACGTTATTCTTTTTAACTTCAAATAGATTCACAATGTGCAGACATGGTTGTTTGTTTACAAGTGGGTCGGCAACTTTTCCATGCCAAAGCACATTATCAATTACTATAACACCACCTAGTCTCACCTACAAAACCAAACAAGAATTTAAGATCACATTCCAAAAACCTGCATCAAATAATTGTATCATCTTGCTAACCATTTTTAGCAGCAACTCAAAGTATTCCTGATACGTTCTTTTCTCAGCATCAACAAATGCAAAATCATTGCTGTAGAAAGGAGAGGGAAATGTTACTCCGTCAAGCTTCATTCGTTAGTTTTAATGTGTTAACTAATAATGGTGTTAGATAAGCAAAATATCTTGTACTAAAATGTTATTTCTCCCCTTGAAGGCATTGCCCGGTGTAACCTGCCTCTACCTGGTCCACTACGCACACGAGTTTTCCCCAACACATGTTGAGTACCCTTACAACATAAGAATGACAGTTAAAATTGGTAGTTAGGTACAAAATCTTCAAACTTGAAAATATACTAAAACACCATGATAGTTGAAATTGGACGGGGAGCCGTGAGAGCCAACCGGCACCATGGGACGCATTGCACTCCCATTTCTAGTTGTCTCATTCTCTCCTTCTCTCTACCTCTCTCTTCATTCACTCTCACTCACTCTCTCTCTCTCGTCTTTTATTTAACTTTATAATTTTTAATTAAATTGTGTTGAAATTACCATGTCGATTAGAAAGAAATGTATGCAATAATATGAAAGAACCAATACATTGTGTTCAATGATAGATTTTTGAACCATGTAAGAATTTCAGATTTATCAAAACTATTGTTGCTCATGTCCCTACAACAATCAAGTGTGCGATGTTAATAAAAGGTAAATGGTAAATGGAAAATGAAAATACCAACAAAAAAGTCTAAACCACCTTACACATAAAAGAGTGAGTTCTTTCCAAAGAGATTTGGTAACGGTCAACTAAGGTTACTGTTTGACAAGTACTTTCAATATACATTACAAGTATAAAACATAAATAAAATAAAGTATAATTCGTTGACTTTTTCTTATCACTTACAGTTCACTGACTTCTTTTTTAGATTTGATAGATAATGAGGCATTGTCCCTGTCAAGAAATTCAAGTCTAGGCGTCTGTAAAAAGAAAAGATGGAAATGTAGGTAATGGGGCACGTCCAATTAAAAAACAATTTTAACTAGAGAACTGCATAACTTGTAGTAGTGTTGGCCAAATATAAATACATTTTCGACATTTTCAGTCCCGATTTCGAAATTTGGTTCCTTACCTGCAATTTCCTCTTCATGAAATTTCATCCAGAGTTGCATCATATTCCTAAAAAATAATAAAGTGGTTAATCAATATGATAGTGTTGCACCCTCGATCACATGAATACTAAAGCAAATATTAAGATGATAATTAGGGTCATGTTACCTCCAATGTGTTACCATCAGGAGCAATATCTCTAACATGAAAGCATTATCCGTCCACTCAACGCTTTTCAAGAAACTCAAAGCTAGCCCTCACTACAACAACAGTAACATTCAAAAAGTATAAATGCTGCTATACAAATAAACAAATAAAGTAGTGTTTAACAGTTAGAAAGCAATGGCTAGCTTAATATTATTTTAGATTGACTTAAATCCAATGAGGTCCTAGTCAAAGATGATTTTTGAGATCTTGATAAGCTCTAGACAGCTGATTAGCTGTCGTATTGTGGTAATGACAATTAAAAAGTGCCGTGCGGAACAGTTTATTAAATATTAATTTCTGGTCCTTCAAAATCAATCTCATAGTAATAGAAAAAAGAACTTTACTTAAAGGTAGCTAAATGTGCTCTATATATCACTTTGAATCTTTTGAAAAGTGGTCCAGACTTCACATGCCTAGATATCCAACGTATAACTATTGAGTTAATATCCATCATATGTACATGATCTATGTGCCTTCCACCTATAGCGTTCCCCTAAACTAACAACTGTGTCGGTCTCACACCTAAATGCCGCTAAGCTAAAACAAAGTTCCAGTATCAAGTTGAACTTTTATGACTCGTATATGTTTAATCAAATCTATCAACAAAGTAATAATTCTATCAACCTAACATCTAAATCCACATTTTTCACATTTCAAAACTTCATATATAGATTTCGCATAAACCTATAGTGAATGATACCAATTGCATATACTTCCATGTGTTGACTAACAGTGATTTACTATCTTCTAGTTGACCAAATACTCTTAGAAGCCAGAAACTTCATGTTTAAACTTTCAATCATATGATTGAAAGTATCTTCCTAATGGCTAATTCACTAAAAATATGATTGTAAACTCCAATGTTTTAAAATTTCATCACTAATCAAAATCAACACATTGGAGTACAAAAGTTCATTAAACTCCTAACAGATCAGATTTCAACTCCATTCTTTCAATATCCCCAAACACTAGCCCTAGAAAGACAAATAACAAATTACCTCGTTCTCTCCTGTAGATTTCTTTTGAAATCAGTTGACATTCAAGATCTACAGGCTAGAAACCAAAAAACAAACAATTAAGTAAAGTTGCTGCTCATAGAATTCAAAATGAATGGAAATATGAATTAACTAGGGTTTAAGAAGAACCTGAACAATTGCAGTTGGAGACGAATAGTTAAAATTATCAAAGAAATAGGAAACAATCACTTTAAAATTGCACACATAAATAGTTTTTTCAAAGAATTAATATTAGCAAACCCTAATTGATCGAATTAGTCATCAAATTAACAAGAACTGAGGTCGAGTTCGACCTTGATTGGCATAAGAGAAGATGAAATTGATAAAATCGAGTTAGACCTTGTGGAAACCGTGGGAGTTATGCGTCACTGTTTTCCGATCAGGATGTTTCATTTGCCAAATCGTTTTCCGATGGAGATGTTCGAGCTCGAAATCTTCAACGTTTTCTGATCGTTGATCATTGCCGGTGGAGAGAGCCGTGGAGATGTCATGTCTGGTGCAGATGAGGTTGATCATTGCCGGTGGAGAGAGCGGTGTGAACGGATGAGGATGGGGATATAATATTTTTGCCACCACTAATACTGTAGCTATTCGATTAATACCTTTTTCCTTTTCATGATTTAGTATTTTTGTCATCAATTTGCCACCGAAAATAACCATATATGGTTCACATGAGAAATTATTACTTAATTTCTTACAGTTTATTTTGGTAGCAGAATTTGGTGGCAAATGCTCTTTTTTTTAGTAATGAGTTTACTTACCAACGTTTCATAAGGACCATCACCCATATAAGACAAGTTAAGAATACCTAAAATATCATTACAAGCAACAAACATGAACACACAGATTAAAAATAACTCAATCAATCACCCCAGAAAAACATGAACACAACTAGCAACCAGATCAAACACTTTCAACAAGACAACATAAAAACAACAGCAAAGCTATGTTAGTGTCAAGATCGTTAGTTCGTCACTCATAGGTGCCAACACAAGTCTTAACGTGGGAGCCTCCTAGACTTAGATAATCCCTACAATCTATAATAGGGGATGGCTCTCCTTATTGTCAAATCCCAAGATCTAACCCTAAACAAATGCGAGTAAATAATGTAAAGAAATCAGAAAGATCTCAACCTGAGGGTTGCCCAAGGTAGGGTTCACCAAGAATTCAAGAATCAGACCTTTAGCTCTGATACTATATTAGAAACGAAAGATTTTACCCACAAATATACCAAAACCTTATAGATTTAACACAACAAATCAACAATACAAATTAAACAACTACAAGCTACTAACGAATGATCATCAAAGCGATGAACTTTCAACATATTAACCCTAACTCACAAACAAGACGTATGAGTCAGATGAAAATAAGAGGAGAAAACCCTACAACTCTGGATCTTTTTTAGACTCTGTATCTGAACATGAGAAGCCTCAATACTTTATGTATCCAAGCTTAGCTACTCGAGGCCCAATATCCAAGCACAACCACACGAAGCCCAAACTCTTTCAACCAAGCCTAGCAACTCTTCTTCTGGTTACCCGAGCCCAACAAATGTTAGAACTTAAGCCCAATAATAAGATCCAACCAAATATCCAAGCCTCATACAAAAAATAAAAATAAATATAAGAAATTTATAAAACATATAAAACTGAAGTACTAAACACTACATTTTAACAATCACACTCGATTCACATAGAACCTTAGATCACACATATCAACTTGCAACCTTCTTTCTCCTCAATCGACTCACACAAAATTGTTTTTTGATCACATGAATTGTCTCATTTCCTCGGTCTTTTGCGGCTCACGCAAAACCTTATTTTCCCCAATTCACGCGGAGCCTTGGGCTCTTCGACTCACACGTAACTTTTTCCTTCTTGGCTCACAAAGAACCCCCTCTTTGTTATTCGGATCATGCTAGAAAACCTTCAATGGTTTTTGGTCTCCCAGAACCCTGTCTTTCTTCAATCGTTGTTTCGTTCTTGCTCGATCTTTGCTCTGGTTGCTAGTTAACTCTTCACTTAAAAACCTGTGTTACCTTTTGATTGCTCAAGTTTCTCGCTCCTGTTGAAACTTCCGATTCAGATCACAATCTAATACCGTGTTGATGTTGTTCGACCACGGTTCTGTTTTCTTCTTCACTCGATCACAAATTTGTTTGGCTCCCACTCTTGAATTCTGATCCTACAATTTTTTTTATTTTAAGCCTTTCTTTTCGATCCCTTTTATGCTACTGGACGTCCACATTTATGCTTCTTTTATTCTTTTCTTCGGTCAACACCTATATTCCTTTTTTACTCCAATAAATCTCAATTGAGTAGCATTCTGATGAAGAACGGAAGGACGATATAAGAATGCTTTCTCAAAGAAATTGGATTGCAAACTTATGATGGGAAAAAACACGAAACACGGTCACAAACGGTAAACATAAACGCGGAAGCAAACTTCGTTTGACCAAGATTTTTCCCAAACTTGAATGAACTATGAGGATGCAAAATTGGTATATCAACTTTGTAAACAACCCGAAAACAATAATACCAAGACACCAAATGTTAGCATGGACAACCTCTCAAAACGAGAGTAAAAATCACGGGACTACTAGAGCCGCTTCAAATCCACTATACAAAGTCTTCCCTAGGTATACTAAGGCATACAATAAATATCATATACTTGGAATCAACAACTTCAAGCATATGGAATCAAAAACAAAGACAAAAGAAAGAGATATCACCAAAATTTGCAACTGCGAACAGAGGGTGTAAAACCCGACTTCCAGACATGATGAACATAAACCCACCATTGGATAAGGTCTTCCAGATATTGTGAAGACTTTATCCAAAAATCAGAATAATCCAACGGTTCAGTCTCCAGAAAATTAGCGATCTCTTCAGCTAGGTTTATAGGTGACGAAAATGCTTCTTTTTTCTAAAGCTTGTGCAAGACTTTTCTTGTGATTTTGTGGCTAGAACATGAGCCGATACATTATCCTCTCCTCATATAATTCACCAAAAAAAAACTTATGGGCGATAAAAGATGATTGGGCTTCCTCATGGGCCTAAAAAACCCACAATTTAATGGATTAACCATTACATGAGAGGCCTTTATATAAGGATCTAAATTTAGCAAGTTTGCCAAAATTTTAAATTTAAACTAATAAGGAAATACTGAAATTAAGGAAATAATTATTGCTTTAATCAAAGATTCATGTGTTTTAAGCAAAAAAAACAAACAAACAAACAAACGGGAAAGTGCTGCAATTTGATAAACTTGAATGAAAATCTTGATTGGCATAAACCATTATGCTTGAATTGATTCAATCATAAATTGCACCCATTATTTGTGGGTCTCGTACCTCCAACTTTAGCCAAGTTATGCATGTTTAAAGTTTGGGCCCTTTCCAACTTTTAGACTAATAAATAATAATGTAAGCACGAAGACTGATTCGAGATTAGTAACTTCATTCTCCCCCTTAAGCGTGAAACGGTCTTCAAATCTTTGCTTCTTTAGTCGCCTCATCATTGTCTCATTGGTTCTTCATCGGTTCTTCAACGATAATCACCAAATCCGATTCATTTTCACTTTCTTTAATCTTTACTTGTACACCTTCTTGTGGCTTGTCTTGTGCTCCCCTTTTGACATCTCGGTTGTGTTTCTCTTCTTCCTTTTGAACCTTAGCTTTCTCCTTAATCATTTGGAAATACTAATCTAGAAAATCAATGTATCTGGTGTAGGCAACCCTTGTATCAAGAGTATTATCACAATCAAAACAATCTGCAATCATGCATCTTCTTCATTCACCTTTTTGAAGCCTCCTAATGCTTTGACAACCCTATACATGTTAATCAAGTTGACATCCTTTCCATTCGGTAATGTAACATTGGTGGCATTTCATCCTCTTTGCAAATTCCCAAGTAGCAAGGAACAAACCACCTTAGGAGTTCTTTAAATTCTAAGTTAAAGAACAATTCATGATCCTTGAGTGCTTCTTGCATTTCAACAAGCTCCACGAAGTCTAGGCACCCTTTAAGGACCATTCCATTTTCTACAACATTCTTTTCTTCTTTGGCATAACTCCATGCTCGTTCATGAATAACCTCTCGTGACTGTAACTGATTTGGACTTTCTTCTAAACCTTGTATGTACAATGCAAGACCAATCTTTTCTTTCTTGGAGTATATCACTTCTTCCCTTTTGATGCCTGATGTACTTTCACCAAAATTATTCTTCCTTTTTTACTTTCCTTTTCAAACTCTTTCTCATATATTCCTCCACACACTCTTGTAGTTTCTCCTTTTCATCTTGATAACAAGTACTTGAATCCAAATTTCATAAAACATGTTCAAGTATTCTTGTTCAAGATCTTCCTCCATCTTATTTTCAAATATATAATTTCCTTTTGACCTATCCCCAAACATCCTTTTGAGTGTGCAAGTTTCACTTGATTAAATGACTTCAATCCCTTGAAAGAGTAGTTGTTCTAAACTTAAAACGTTTCGTTTCATTCTAAGAACATAACTAGCGCAAGGGATTGTTTTTTATTTGTCGTCTACTAGTACTTTTACTTTCCCAATACCATGGACAAATGAAAAGTCTTTCTTCTTTTCATTCGTAAGCACACCAAAGTGATGTTTGAACATCTTAAACACCTTTTTTATTTCCCATCATGTGTGTTTTGAAACTTAGATCTACTACCCATATTGGATCCCATTTACCATTACAAGTATTTTCAATGAGATAATCACTCTCTTTGGGTAACA
This sequence comes from Scalesia atractyloides, assembly GCA_947069175.1. Taxonomy (NCBI): domain Eukaryota; kingdom Viridiplantae; phylum Streptophyta; class Magnoliopsida; order Asterales; family Asteraceae; genus Scalesia; species Scalesia atractyloides. Next base: position 16,824,544 of record CAMTDV010000023.1, read on the forward strand.
GACTCAAATTTATATACTTGCTAGGACCAATCGACACAATATGACCAAATTATTTGTAAGTAAAACATCTTACCCCCAGTTTTCATGGCCTTCCTATCAGTGGTGTGCCTTTGAGATTCATCTTTTTCAAAAACGTTGGGATCATCTTCTTGGGAATCTTGTTAATTGGTGATTTCCATGAATGAGAGGATGATGTCCCATGTGAGATTTTCTTCGCCTTGTCACTGCCCTGGTCATACTTTCCTCCATTCAGACCCACACCAATATGCTCGGCACTGCCCGATGACCCACAACAGATGATTCTTCCTAATCAGGAAACCCTAGCCGTCAATATGTATCGTGTCTGAACCTTTGGCTCTAATACCACTCTTGGTATTAGAGATACAATCTTCCCAGGGAAACGGATTCTTTGAAGGCGTTATGTGTGGACAAGCACAACGGTACTCGCCACAAATCATACTCCAATACATCATAACTCTTGAATGAATGAAATAGTAAATACTATCCAAATGAAACAAAATAACAAGAACTTGTAACCTTTGAATTTATTGAATGATTGTGTATGTTGTTACAAGAACTTGACTCCTACTTATACTAGATGAATCCACACATATGTTTGGGAGACACCGCTTAAACGAAGTATTTTCTTGATAAATGCTATAGAAATATTTTTCAAGCGTTGCATCGCTTCACATATTAACCTACTTGACAAGTCTTGACCCAACAATTAAACTAATAAATAATAATGTAAGCCCGAAGACCGATTCAAGCTTAGTAACTTCACCATGTGTGTATGCTTGTGTCTTATATGTAATTTTCTAATGGATTTCTAGCCAAGAGTTTGAGAAGCTTGATTATTTATGTCTTATTATTTTTCGATAATCCATGTCATCCTTGTGAAACCGTTTAATGTTGCTGACTTCCACCCTGCTTGCTTTCTAGTTTTTTTTTTTTTTGCTTTTGATGCAATATAATATAGCAACAAGTTTCTGAGATGTGTGCGTGTGTGCCTGCTTCTTTTTCTTCCTAATCAATTTCCCTCTCCGTCACCAAATTACCGATTTGTCGTGACCTGGGGTCTTTTTCATTCTTGAATCATCTTATCTATCTATCAATCAATTTTCTTCCTCTCTCAGATAGCATAGCAATTGTTGGCACCTTTCACCATGACATTACACACACATCAATTGCACCTTTCATCCATTACAATACGCACACATTCCAAGAACACACGATATTGAACGACCACGTTCGACTCTTTTAGTAAGTAATCGGAAAACACAAAACCATTAATAATACAATGATCCTACACCTCTATTTATACTAATACATTACTTGTTAAGCAAGACTTCTAATTTTACTCTTTAACTCCTTTTAACATGGACGTTTTAACCAACTAGTCAATAAACAAATGCAAACCATACCTTTATCTTGACTAACAATTATCTCTTCAAAGGAGGAGATCTCTATCTCCAACTTTCTTGATCACCTTTTCTGGTTTCATCTAATTCAACCCCTCAAGTTCTCTTTGTTCAACAAATTAACCATTTCACATGTAAACACTAAGATGACATCTTATACACTGTACTTTTTGTTTATAATTTTTTTTTGAAGAACATAAAAAAGAAATAACATTCACAAACCAATAGGAAACTGGACAATAGTACAACAACAAATGCCTTCTCCTAACTCAGTGTTCTTTTTTAATTTTTTTTCGAGTTGTAAACAGTTGTTAAAAGATTTTTCGCCACAGAATATTAAGCCTTTTGAAGCTTAACATGGCCATTGGGTGAGCTAGCTCCCTTAAGCTACTTGGACTTGCAAATGTGAGGATGAGATGTCTTCTGCCATAGCTTGTATTGTTGAAACTCTCTCACTAGTTATGCTCTGTGTCGATGACAGGGTAGTGCCTTGGAACGGTCTGGCATGAGATGACTCGACGCATCTAGGTGGAACTTGCAATGATTCAAGTTCCTTCACATTCCACAACTTTATCTATGGACGGTCTATTTGATAAATCAGATTGAATGCACCATAGGCTCACTATCATCAACTTCCTAGCTAATTCCTCTTCCTCTTGATATGTCACCCCGCAATCTCCTAGATTTCCTCCAACTTCTACTTGCTTGTATATCCAGTCTGGAAAATAGGCTTCACTTGTGCTTGTCGAGTTAGAGTTTTTGTGTTTACGTGCACCTGTCATTTCAAGAACCATCATCCTGTAGCTATACACATCGGATTTGTGAGATGCGCCTCCAAGACTCCTAAAAAAATACTTCAGGAGCCATGTATCCAGGAGTGCCTCTCACAGAGAAAATACTCTCTTTCCTTTTGCATAACTTTGCTAACCCAAAATCAGATATTTGGGACAAATTCTTCATCCAAGAGAATGTTGTGAGGCTTTATATCGAAGTGCACGATTCTTGTGTTACATCCTTGGTGCAGGTACTCTAGACCTCTTGCAATCCCTTTTGCAATTTGGAACAATGTTTTCTAGTCCAAATGAGATTCATCTCCACGTAGAAACTTATCTAAGGAGCCGTTTGGCATGAATTTATACAGTAGTGCCTTTTTCTTTCCTTCAATGCAGAATCCTAAAAGTGTGACTATGTTGACGTGAGAAGTTCTACTAATGCTAGCGACTTCATTAATAAAATCTTCTCCGTCTCCATGAGCTCCGACCAATAACTTCACTGCAACTAGTTGCCATCAGCAATTGTCCTTTGTAAACACTTCCATATCCTCCTTGTCCCAATTTCTCAAGAAATGAGTTTGTCATTTTCTTGATTTCTGAATACGTGAATCTTTTCGGGGACAAGGTTCCATTATTTCTTATGTAGGTTTCTATATGACTTGTTGCCTTTTTAATCGCCCGTAACCTCTTCAATTCATAAAGTATCATAAACAGTAGAAACATAAATCCTATGACGCCAGATAAAACACCTGAATGAGACGTCTAGACATTATTAATATGTATTTTAAACAACTCATGTTTTCCTTTGTGGAACTATGGTTCATTAAAAGAGAGGCATGTTTATGTTTTTTTATAAAAAGTTATTTTCGTGAATGTTGATAATTCAATTCATTAAGCATGTAAAAAAGTAATTTCATATAGTGCTTACCGGCTACAAATTTCCATTTCCTTTTCCTTTTTGGTTCGGAATAACTCCATTAGATCCTGTTTTGAGAAGCAAGTAAAATGTAGGTTAATTCCTTGATAAGAGATTAGACATTCAGACCGTGAACTAAAAGTAGTGTTAGGTGATACTCAACTTGCAGTGATCCAAAAGGACACTTGTATCATACGATCTTATGAACCAAACTGAAATAAGAAGGATTACATGTATTGAAATCATGCGGGTATGTATATATCTATGTCAATAGTCTAAAGTTGTGTAGCAAGTTTATCTATAATCATACTGTAATATAATGCATTTCCCGAGAACCTTTTAACATTTAAGTTCTATAACATAATTGCTTAGAGTACAACACATAATGCATATATTAACTATTTTTAAGGCAAATCTGTCTCTTAAACAATACTTACACTTTTAACTTACTGATCCCCCTTATCTTTGCCCACATATTCCTCAATTTTATTTTTTTTGTCTTCCTCTTATATCTTTGGATATATTATGTTTAAAATAACCGGAACATACTATTAAACATGCTTATTTTTATCGATGTGTTGATTTAAATTTTATTTGATATTGAGATGCAGATTATAATGTACAAGTCATTCATGCATTAATGTACAAGTCTTTCAATACTCAAATTAATTACAAAAACATTACTATTATAATTAAAGATTTGGGAAGTGGGTTAGTGGGGTGGGTGTTAAAACTTTATATACTTTATTTCTAATTCAACAGTAAAATAATTTGATCTATTTCTTTTTTCAGTTATTGGTGTTATATGGCAAGTAAGCAATCTTGAAGAGCCATTGATGGAAAGTTCACCTAAGAAGATTATGTTTAGAAATCAAGTCCTAATTTTCTTCATTCTGCATTGATGCTACAACTGTCCCCTGCTCATCTTAGCCATGATCTTCGCCATCGTATCTTGCTAAAGAGAAGACCTCATCTACGACTCGCTATATATATGCTTGCTCTCTGCTCGTTCTAATCATCAATCTACAAATTAGTTTGTTTACATCTTAAGTTCATTCTTCTCTGTTTGTTTTTTGGCATTACACTAGCATTGTTTCTAGCTCTTATCAATTGTGAAGTGAATCTGTTTGTCACAATAAAATCATTCAGTTTGTTTACATGGTATCAAAGCTTAGGCTCTAATATCAGTTTTTGAACTCGGTTGTCTCTCAAATCAGTTCTTTTTGGGTATCTAAGGAACCTTTCTAGTCTAAATTGGTTCGGTTGAAGGTGGTTCGTGGTTCACTGTGGCTATTGTTGTTTAGGAGTTATTCAGTTCGATTAGGGTTTTAAGGAATCCGTCACTCTGCTTGGTGTAGTTATTAATCGTCTGCTGCTTCTCTTTTGTGGTTTTTTAATCAGCCCAGAACTCACAATCTGGTGCTCAAGGGTTTAAATTTGCTTAAAGGTGCTTTCTTTATTTCTCGCTAGTGCTCTCATTCACTGTGTAAGTTCTTTTTTACCCTGGCTAGACTACTTTGTAAGCTTCTCTACTCATATTTTTATTTTATTTTATTTATTTTTAGTTGGCTATTCTATGATTCATTGACTGGTTACATTATTTTTTTTTGCATTTGGTTCTGTGTGCTTGTTAGCTTTGTTGCTTATTTGGTTAATCATGTCTGATGGTAGTTCTGGTTCTGTGGTTAATACCGAGACCCTAATAAGCAAATTTGAGTTTGGAGATTCTCTCTATTTACACCCAAGTGACTCAAGTAATGTGTCTATTATAAACATAAAGTTAAAAGGCACAGAAAATAATTCAATTTAGTCAAGTGCTATGAAACTGGCTTTAGAGGTAAAAAAACAAAACTGGCTTCGTCACCAAAAAAATTATAAAATCAAATGTAAATGATACTCTCACAAAACAATGTGATAGATGTAACTCTGTTGTCCTTTCATGGATTTTAAACTCTATATCAGAAGAATTATTATCTTGGTCAAGTTTTGTCAAAACTAGCTTCTGAAGTCTAGCAAGACCTAAAAGAAACATATGATAAAGTTGACGGTTCAGTTGTTTTCAATTTATATCAAAAATCTCTTAGTCAAAGTGGTAGTTTTGTTTCTAAATACTACCACAAGTTAAATACCATGTGGAAACAACTTGATGCTATTGTTCAATTACCCTCATGCACTTTTCAATCTTCAAAAGATTTCAATAGTTGTAATCATTTAATAAAAACTTGTGCAATTCCTTATAGGTCTTGATGATGTTTACCAACATGTTAGAACTCGTCTTTTAACAAGGGACCCTCTTCCATTAGTTAAAACAACCTTTTCTATAGTATCAAGAGAAGAATCTCATAGGGTACTTGTATTTCTTCACAAGGACAAAATGTAGCCTTCTTTTCAAAACCAAATCAACCTTTTGAAAACAAAAAGAAAAAATGGGCCTCAATCCTAATCCAAAATGTGCTCATTGCAATAAGATTGGTCACATGATTGATAAATGCTATGAACTTGTTGGTTATCCGTCTAGATCAAAAAGGTTTCAAACATATTCAAGTGGAAAGTCTGGCCCATCAGATAGTTTTTGTCAAATAAACAAAATATGTCTAATGTATCTTCTTCGAGTTTTCCTCCTTTTACAACATATCAAATTACAAAGTTAATGAATTTGATGCATCTTCTTCGAGTTTTCCTCCTTTTACAAAATATAAGAACTTTTATATGGGAGGTAATTTCTTTAGTACAAGTCCTATCTGTAGTTGTGCGTGTATATATGATTTGGGTACAAATGGTAATTGGGTTGTTGATTCAGGGGAAAATCAACACATGCTTTTATCTAATAAAAATCTTTTTGATGTAATTGACGTGTCTGAATTCAATATAACTGTGGGTCTTCCAAAGGAACTAAAGCTAAAGTTACTAAAATCAGAAATTTCAAACTGAATGATAATATTATTCTAAGAGTTGTGTTTGTTGTTCCTGAATATTGTGTTAACCTCTTATCGGTTCACAAGTTAGCTAAAGACAGTAAGCTCATGGTGTCTTTTACTAAACAATTTTTTTACATTCATGATTCGAAATCAAAGAGAATTCTGTTGACTGGTGATCAAAGTGATGGCCTTTATGTGTTTTAAAAACAATCCAAATTGTTCTAAGGTCTATTTTAGTAGCCAATGTGGGTCATCCAAATTAAACTAAAGCTAAAGTTACTAAAATTGGAAATTTCAAACTAAATGATAATGTTATTCTAAGAGATGTGATTGTTGTTCCAGAATATTGTGTTAACCTCTTATCGGTTCACAAGTTAGCTAAAGATAGTAAGTTCATGTGTCTTTTACTAAAGAAAATATTTACATTCAGGATTTGAAATCAAAGAGAATTATGGTGGCTGGTGATCAAAGTGATGGCCTTTATGTGTTTAAAAACAATCCAAATTGTTCTAAGGTGGTTTTAGTAGCCAATGTGAAAGTAATTTATGGCATACTAGGCTAGGTCATCCTTCTAATCAGGTTTTATCCGTCTTAGAAGATAAACTAAAACTAAATTTATCTAAAGACTCTTTGTCATGTGATGTGCGTCACAATGCAAAATAAACAAGAAACCCTTTTCCTTTAAGCGAACACAAGTCTAAAGAAGTTAGGGAGTTAGTTCATGTTGACTTGTGGGGCCCCTACAAGGTTCTAAGTAGGGAAGGGTATAAGTATTTCTTAACTATGTTGAGGATTATTCCAGGGCTGTTTGGGTATTTTTATTGAAACCAAAAGATGAAGTGTTCTCTAATATTGAAACTTATGTAAACTTACTTAAAACTCAATTTGATAAAGCAGTTAAAATTTTTCGAAGTGATAATGGAGCCGAGTTTGTAAATAATCAAATGACAAGTTTTTTAAATTCAAAAGGTATTCTTCATAAAACATCCTATACTCATACCATGGAATTATTGAAAGAAAACATCGTAATCTATTAAATATTGCTAGAGCCTTAATGTTTCAAGGAGGTATTCCCCTTAATTTTTTTGGTCTAAATGTATTTTGACTGTTGTATGCTTGATTAACAGGACTTCTTCTATCTTGTCTGGAAAAAATCCCTATGAGTTAATGTTTGGCTTTTGTCCTTCCCTTGATCATTTAAGTTTGAGTGTCTTTTCTTTAGTATTGTTTTAAGTGATTGTAACAACTTTGGTCACAAAGCCGAAAAATGTGTTTTAGTTGGTTCTTAAAATGTTAAAAAAGGTTATAAACTTTGGAGTTTGGATTAAAAAAAACAAATTTTGTTTTCTCATGTCAAGTTTTATGAATATGTGTTTCCTTTTAAAGAAAATAAGTCCTTTCATCATGAAACCCCTATTTTTTTGTTATGAAAATGAAAGTCCTGATGTTGATGGGGAGGAGTCTCAAGGTGTTGAAATGAAATCCATCATTCTAATAGTCCAAACGATACTACTAGTGAGGCCGACAATATTTTCAAACCTAATGATGAGGTAAATCCTTTGAGGGCAAGGTTAGAAGATCTTCTAGATTTGTCTCTTTGCCAAAAAAAAAAACTGTCAGACTATGTAGTTGAAGGGAAAGTTAAATATGGCTTGGAAAAAAGGTGTTAAACTATTCAAAATTATATCTTGATTTTTTTTGCTTTATATCTTTGCTTAACAAAAGTATTGAACCTAAAATCTATAAGGAAGCTATTAAAGATAGTAATAGGGTCAATGCTATGAATAGCGAAATGAAAGCTTGAATTTAGAAATAATACATGGGTTTCCCAGCTGACTTACCGAACGGTAGGAAGGCCATAGGATGTAAGTGGGTATATAAAATCAAGTATAAGTCCACATGTGAGACTAAGCGTTACAATGCTAGGTTAGTAGCAAAAGGGTAAGTCAAAGAGAAGATGTTGACTTTGATGAAACTTTTTCACGGTGGTCAAAATGGTCACCATTAGACGTGTTTTGAGCTTAGTCGTTGAAAATAATTGGCCCCTATATCAATTGGACATTAATGATATGGTAGTATTGATGAAGATGTATATATGGCTCTATCCGAGTGGTATTTCTCTGAAAATGAATCTATAGTATGTAAGTTAATCAAATCTCTACATGGTTTAAAACAAGTTCCAAGAAAATGGAATGAAAAGTTAACTTCATGTTATCTGAAAATGGATTTGTGAAATCTAAAAGTGATTGCTCCTTGTTTATAAAAGATGTTAACTCTATGTTTATTGAAGTATTGGTTTACGTTGATGATATTATTCTAACTGGGAACAATGAACAAGAAATCAAAAAATTTAAACAGTTTCTTAGTTCTAACTTTCTAATTAAAGATTTAGGTAAACTAAAGTTTTTTCTTAGAATTGAGGTTCTTTACCTTGAGCAAGGCATTTGCTTGTCACAAAGAAATTATTGCTTGGATTTATTATCTGATTTTAGTTTACTTGGTTGCAAACCCGTTAATGTTCCTATTGAACAAAATTATATTATCTATGCTAAATGCAAGTCAGATGATGACATGTTCTCATGATATTATTTGTTATCAAAGATTAGTTGGAAAATTGATATACTTGTCAGATACAAGACGATATCTCTTATTTTGTTTAGTATTTGAGTCAATTCATGCATAAACCTACAAATTCACACCTTCAGAGTGCCTTGAGACTACTTAGATACTAAAGAAAGATCCAGGTAAGGGTATTTTAATGAGCAAAGGTAATTCTTTTGAGCTCAAAGGTTTTGTTGATTCAGATTGGGGTAAATGTCTTGGGTCTAGAAGATCTGTTACATGCTACTGTGTTTTTTGGGTAATAGTCTTGTTTCTTGAAAAAGTAAGAAACAAGTGTTGTGTCCATATCGTCTGCTGAGAAGAGTATAGAGCCCTTTGTTCTTTTGCCTTTGAAATTTTATGGATACCAAATATTCTTAAAGATTTGAAGATTAAATATAATCTACCCGTTAAACTTCTTTGTGATAGTAGCTGTAGCTATTTCAATAGCTGCTAATCCAGTTTCCATAATAGGACAAAACATTTTGAAATAGACCTACACTTTATTAGAGAAAAAAATTATGGCCAGTAATTTTAAAATCGAAAAAATTGATTCAGAAGAACAGTTAACAGATATACCCACAAAAGGCATAAATCCAACACAACACGAGGTTTTGTGTAACAAGCTAAATCGAATTGATCTATTTACTCTCTGAATTAAAGAGGGGGGGGGGGATGTTAAAACTTTATATATTTTATTTCTAGTTCAACGATAAAATTATTTGTTCTATTTCTTCTTCTTTTTTTTCCAGTTTTTGGTATTATATGGCAAGTAAGCAATCTTGAAGGGCCATTGATGGAAAGTCAAAGAAGATTATGTTTAGAAATCAAGCCTAATTGTAGGAAGCAAGTTAAAGAAAATATACCTTCTTTAAACTATATTTAGTTAAAGGATGAGTTTGAAATATATAAATTAAATATAGTAGTTCAGTTTAAGATGTAAATATTAGAAAGTCTAGGGGTATGTATATAATTATGTCAAAAGTCTAAAGTTGTGTCGTTCTACAAACGACGCGTTGATTGTAATTAGAGTTATATAAACCTATTGTCTGCATGTATATATAAACTCATTGTCAGATTTCAAGCAAGATTATTATCTAATCTGTACTGTGCGTTCGATTTTTGTGTTTCATTACCAACACATTCAACTTTAGGCCATATTTGTAATCATGCCAAACCACTTTTTTGGGTAAAACATATGAACGAAGATACATATCCGATAGCTAGTTTGCAGTTATCTTAGATTGCTTCTTAGAATTTCCAATTACTTGGAGTTGACATTCGTTTTCTAAACTGATATTTTTGGGAATTTTTTGGGAATGATCTTTATGATGCCACATCGATGTTTTTCTTTGTTCTTCTTTAAGAACTTGTTATATTCTATGTTTTTCTTGAAGAAATTTGTTTTGAAATCGAGGCATGTTAAATAGGTCTTTCTACATTCATGGTTTTTGACGCTTCAGAAACCGTGGTTTGTGGCCACAATATAGGGTCCATTTGGAGGTAAACCGACTTCAGTTGTGCTTACATTGGCACAACTATCAGCCAAAAGCGGCGGTTCAGGGCAGGCACATGTAGTTACAAGTCTACTGTTATCATAGACGCACTCACCACCTGACCGGGTACAGTCTATGCAAGGCCGGGATTCAAACTTCCACCTGACCTCGAACCCTGCTTGAGCTGATACCCCCGTGAGCCCATAAACCCATCGGGGAATGGAAGTATTACACTGCTTTTACATATCCCGGGGCCTCGTGCCCCGCTAACTACATATCCTCTACCAAGCTGGCCCTGTTGGCATCCAAAAGTATCTAATATAACTTCTTCGAAAGGTTCCGGGCATCCAATAGGAAAGTGATGTTCGTATAGTTTGCGCTAGCAGGGTAGTCGAAGAGCTTGTGATCGATGGTGGTGTTCACTAGATCTTGTGGGCAGGTTGAGTCGATCATATTTGCTCGAACCAGTTTCAGAACTTGGCTCGTATAGTTAATGCCTAGCACACTGTACTGAAAGTTCAGGATATTGATAGTGGGTATGTTCTGTTGGTCACATTTTAAGTCAAAACCAGGGTACCCACATTGTGGAGGATCCTGATGGCGCCGGAAAGGGTATAGGAGGACGGGGATAGTCCCACAACTATAGAAACGGCCGCAGGTGCCGTAGTATCTTTGAGAGTTGCTCCATCGTATTTGAGTTGTGATCAACATAAGTAATTTGGGTATCAGATACAGGAAATTCATGGAGTATCGGTTTAGTGTCGAATCGGATTGGAGACGGTAGTGTGTCCCATATATTATTATTATTATTATTAATTTATGCAGACTTTCCACCTGTAAACGCATTGACTGACTTTTTGACCACTCTCAAATAACCCTTTTCTTATGGCGGACGGATTCCACCCCGCCCCCTCAAGCGGGATACACGTCCACTCTTTTTGAGACGGCAGGAACCGAGACGTCCACTCTTCTACTTATGTCTGTAAACGAATCGAACTTGAACTGCTTGTGAATTTGTTTAGTGGAAGTTCGTTTATGCTCGTTTACTTAATAAACAAACAAGCATGAACACATGCTTTCTTCGTTAATTTATGTTCATGAACGTCCATTTATGTTCGTCCATCTGTGTTCGTTTATTTATATTTGTTTATGTTCGTTCATTTATGTTTGTTCGTTTATGTTCATTTCAATTTTATATCAGTAGTTATATTTATATAAATATTAATATAAGATGAACTTTCTAACTACTTATATAAATATAACTAATTGGTAATTGGGCTTTATATATAAAAATGGGTTTTCCAATGGAATTTATGCTAATTAATCCATTAATTTATATAGAAAAATATTTTATGTTCCTTTATTTCTAGTAAATTATGTCCAGTTCTATTCATTTATATTCTTTAATTATGTTCATTTGTGTTGTTAATTGTACAAACGAACATACCTATTTTCTTAATAAACGAACATGAACACAAAAATGTGTTCGAATTCATGTTCGTGTTTAGTTAAAGCTAAATCGCAAGTTCGTGTTCGTTCGGCTCATTTACAGGCTATAAAGAAAAAAATATCAAGTAAAAGTTATGGTTAAACTTGGGATGTTCACTTCTCACACATGACAACTCACATCAGGTTCATATGTATGAGGGAGGTTCATGTTAAATATATTTCGGTTCTTGTGGAGTTTAACTCTGATCAACGGTCAACCCACCTACATGACCCATTTAATAGTCCTAACCACAATGAACACATACCTCATAAACAACCGCCATGCCCCAGTTGGTTTAGGCCAATCTTGTTGGATCCGTTCTGTGATGAAATACTATGTTTAATATCTCACATGTGGCCAAATCAAGTTCGTGTTCGTTCAGCGATTTCTGTAAACAGGTAACTATTAGATGATCTACTTTAAAGTATAAAACTCTGCAATTTCTTAAGACAAACAAATTAGAAAGTGTTACAACTTTATTAGTTTAAGAAAGTAAAAGCCAAACATATGAAACATGCATCCTACAACAACTTCTCTCAGGTTTCAAAATCAATACTGAACTTCAAACTAGTGTTACATCCTGAAAATATATGAATATGATTTTGGTACCTCTAAACCTTTGTAATTTACATTCTCACTGTAAATATCTGTCATACAGGCGATTTAGACGCAAGAAATCAATCAACCATCGGAAGAATTTGGCATACAACTACCATACAATTTGTTTGTGACCCCATAATCAGGCGATGGTGGTTCCGTATTCTGATCCTTAAACAGTGCACCATCATCCACCCCTATGTCAAGCACCTCGGGTTTCTGAGCATTCAACTCATCATTCTGAATCCCCATTAATATTTCCACCACTTCTTTCATTGTCGGCCTCATAACCGACTCCTGTTGTAGGCACCGAACGCCAGCTCAGCCACCAAGGTGATCATCCTCCTCACTAAGCCATTCGTCTCAAACCCAATATTTTTATCAACCAACTGAACCAGCCTATGTTTTGGATCCTGTTGATGGCCATTGCAGCCAGGTTTATATCGAGCCTATCTCTACTGATGTCAACAGCTTGTAATGAAGAAATGAGTTCGATTAAAACAACCCCGAAGTTGAAAACATCACTCTTGTCCGTCAATTGGTAACATAGGTAATATTGAGGATCAACAGAGCCAGGTGTTCCTTGTGGGCGGTGGATACATGTGTGGCGTTGTTTGGAAACAATCTTGACAGCCCAAAGTCTGCAACCATGACCCGAAATCTTTTATCTAACAGAATGTTGTGGGTTTTCACATCTCGGTGAATGATGTCTGACTCGTGGAGATAGGCTAGTGCTTTGGCTGTTTCTATAGCTATGTTTAGGCGCACAGACCAAGTAAGCAAGCCTGAGTTTGATTTAGCCAGCTTTCCATGAAGATGATCAGCAACTGTACCATTGCAAATGTACTCATAAACCAGGAGTAATTCTTTGCTTCGTTTTGAGGTGCAACCGTACAGTTTCACTAGGTTCTCATGATCTAATCTTGTCAGGATCACAACTTCGTTCATGAACTGCTCGACGCGTTTGTAATTGTGTTCATATAAACGCTTCACAGCAACTTCACGACCGTCAAGAAGCTTGCCTATAAAAAGAATCCAACATGTTCATCAAAGCCGCATAAGCGTTAACCATCAATATCTAGAAAGCAAAACAGTTAAAAAAAAGGCTATACCATGGTACACAGTTCCGCAACCACCATCACCAAGTTCTCTTGAATCACTAAAGTTATCAGTAGCTACTTCTAGTTCTTGATAGGTGAAAACTTGAGCCCCAAAATAAGAACATTTTCCAAACTCTTTACTTATTCTAGATGAACGATATGAAGGTATGCTGGAATTGAAATCCGAATGAGCGTCACTATAGAATCTGCTGCTCGGACCACTGGTTAGAATAGATTTACTCTCGGTTTGGGTGGTAGACACTTCTTTTGTTGAGCGCCTTCTCCTCCTTCGTCTGCAAACCAAAAATCCCCATCCGATCGCAGCACCAACAAGAATTACTCCAACAGCCGGAACAACTATAATTCCAGATACAAAAGTAAAATTTAGTTTCATAAAACAGCAATTCGAGACATCAAGTAAGAATCATACTTATAGTTAAAATCAGAGACCCCTTCTTCGAGTTCCCTACAAACAAACATAATTAGAACAAACCATTAACATCATAACTAAAATAAACGAACGAAATTACACGAAAGCAAAGCGCCGAAAACCTGGGGTGCTACATATCCTACTATCACAAATACAAACAGGCTGCCGAGTACCAACATCAAACCCACACTCCCCATCCAATCTTCCACACTCATCACACCGGTCGCCATACGGATCACTATAAACGACCTCAAAACCCCTCGTAAGCGCTTGCGGAAGAGTCAACAAGCTCCGGTTAAGCTCAACACCAACACTGTTCAACAAAGGAACCGTCACCCCATTCCTACAATGTATCATCTTCCGTATCGGATCAATCGGGACCTCCCCGATTATAAAAAACGAATCCGTAAGATCCACACCACCCACATCACAATAAAACCGATTCTGCTGTTGAGCCAACACGGGTGATGAGCTACACCCATAGAATATTGTTAGATCAACGTTCTGACCGCCACCCACATCGAAAGTATTCGAATCAAGAGAAGAATTCAGAAACTTAGTAGGACATGTGTTATTCCATAAGTCTGATCTGCCTAGAACCAGGCTGGTTCCAGTCAAGTTGACTTCAAGAACCCTGTATTTAACTGAATTAACTGTTAACTCTGGGTAGCTGTTTTTAACACAGGTGAGGTGGAACTCCGGTGGGCCACAGTGGTCCGGCCGGTTACCGCCGGTGAAAGGGTAGCTCAGGTTGTGGATATTGCCACATGAGAAAGTACCATCGCAGCGGGAAATGGGGTGAAATCAGGCTCGGTAAATGATGTCGTTAGGTTGAAGAATTGGAAGAGGAGGAGGGGGAGGAGGAGGACGATGCCATAGAAGATCGCTGGAGGAGGCATTTTGGGGGGATGGTGGCAGTGAAATGTCGTTTTATTCAGGGGGAAAGTTGGCATGGCAGTTTTGAAATTAACGGCAAAATTTCTAAACATGAGTAGTTTCTATTCTATTATTCTACAATAACTTTTTGTTTTTATGTATTTGTTTATATTAAAGTATTCCACGTGTTTTATTATTTTAATATTGTAAAGAAGATGAGATTAATAAAGAAGCATGACAAATGAATAAGGAAATAAGACCATGAGGTTCTTTAAAGATTCATAAAAATGGAGGACATATCCAACTTGGGTCTATGGTTATTAACATTGTTTTTCCATTCATACACAAATGCTTTAGTGCTTTTTGTACGTTTGTAACTAAATAGCAGGCTTCAAAATATCATGAGTTCAAATCAGTATGTTATAAGTTGTGTATTTATCATAAAAAAATAGAAATTTTCGTTAAAAAAGAGAGAGAGAGAGAGAGTTCTCTTTTGTGTCCGACACTTTTAAGTGTCGATCCATACCAGGCATGTGTAGTAGGGTTTTAAAACAACTGTGGTTTATACAATAAGTTTAAACCATGAGATTTAAATATTTCTCCATCAATTCTCATAAGAGGCCTTTACTTGGTTCACATCTACATCTCAACCTCTCACAATATACATGTTACATACATACATATGACATATGAGGGTTCTTGGTATTTCTACTTCATGATTGGATGAATCTGTACCTAAAAACAATTCTTTTTCACGTTGTTGCTCAAGTCAGTCTATATAAAATATGTTACATGCAAATAGAATAAAATATAGTGTTATGTATATAAACTGAAGGTGATAGCTAGAAGGGTGGACCTCAGTACATTTTGGATGAACACATATAGATAATCATAACAGTACATGGGCGGATTTAGTAGAGACCCAGGGGTTCATATAGCAAACTAACGGAGCGTTCCGATGGTTAAGACTGTCAAATTTCTCCAAGAGTTCATGTGTTCAAATCTGCTCTCCGCCTTATTTGATTGTATGGATGTATAGAAATTGATGGGCTTGATGAATTTCAGTTTTCTCTCATCATTCTTGTCTGCTTGTTCAAGTCTTCATTGATGTATTTCAGAATCATTTTACAGTAAATTTTACCATTAATTATAACACAAGAGGTAAACTTTTTATTCATTTTGTGTTTTATAACTTTATTGAAACTTAAAACTCATATTTAATCTCTGATTTGAATGTATACTTGTGTTTGTTGAAACTCATAATCTTATATTTGAGTTTTGTGTTATATAAATATATGTATGAATTTAGGATATGTGATTTAAGATTGTCAAATTGATGGGCTTAAGCTTCCGATCTGACCCGACTCAAAAATCTAATGTTTGGTTACGAGAAATCCGATCCCAAAAAAGTGAATCTGTAGGAAAAAAATCCTAAAAATCATTTGGTAACAATACTACGAAACATAAATGTTGTATAATGGAATTTTCATTTGTTAAATGTTGTTTTTTGTATGTGTTTTAGATAAAACAACGATTTTAAGTTGACTGTAATCAAACCTATGGTTGTTAAACACTAAGCAATCATATACTATTAAAATTTATAATTACCAAAAGGGAAAAGGTGGTCTAAAATACGTCGCGGCATACTTTTAAAACTGGTATTTTTTATTATTTCTTTTATTTATTTATTTACCATGAAGCAACAACTATAATTTCTAAACCACGGGGTGTCAGCCCAGTGGCCAGCCTCACCCATTCCAAACGGGAGGACGCGGGTTCGAGTCCAGCTCGGCCCGAATAATCCTGCTGGATAGTAACCGCCAGGCAGCTATGGGGCTAAGCTAGCTTGGGGAGGGAGAACCCTTCCGCGGTCAGGGGTACCGTGCATTTAGCCTTTTCCTTCCCAACAACTATAATTTCTATATGTTTATTGGAAAGAACCGCATTTTCTTATATTCACTTAACCTAGATGGTTTATATGATAAGTTTTTTTTGGCATGTTATAAAGTTAATGGTAGGTTTGAAGGAGTTGTGACATATATAAATATAAAATGAGGTTAGTTACACTAATTGTGGTTTATGCAAAGTAACAAGATTAGATATTAATAGTTTAAGGTTACACTTTAAGGTTCTAACGTTTTATTTTGTTACAACTTTGGATACTAAGACCAACAAATGTTAGCTTTTCTCTTAGGTTTCTATAAAATGACCAAAACACCCTTTATAACATCAATGATTTATTATTATTATTATTATTATTATTATTATTATTGACAAACTTCTAAGTTACACTAACTTGCTCTTTTTTTTGTCATTTTGTGAATTTCACTCATCAACTTTAATTTGAATTTTTTGTGTTTTTTTATGAATTTCACTCCTCAACTTTTACTATTGACATATAAACGCTTTAAAATTTTTAAAAGCTTTGTAACATATGATTTTGACACCACCTCGAGTTTTACGTTCTTATTTTTATGTACACGTCGGGTATAAATTGACATTTTACGTTTCACTATGATTTTTATCGAAAATGAGTCAGGTCAAATATAATACATTTTGTGCTTATTTTTGTAGACGTTTTCAGTTGGCTACATTTTGACGTAAATTTTGTTCGGAAACGAATCAAGTCAATTAGAGTTACTTTACGTTTTTAGTTGGCCTACATTTTGGCGTACATTTTCTTTAGAATTTATAGATTAGAGTTACTTTACCTTTTATGAGTCATGCCAAATATAATACATTTTTGTGCTTATTTTTATTGACTTTTTTCGTTGGTCTGTCTTTTGATCGCTAAGCAATTACAAAAAAAATCAGTATGCTTATATCACGTTAAAAAAACCAACCCCGCAACACGGCAAATTAAAATAATTCTAGTTTATGTAATTCTTTGATTTAATTAAAGGTACATTCGTGTAAAACACAAATATAATATATATATATATATGGAGGGTTTAAATGAGAACACTCATCTTTTGTGATAACCATGAGAACAAATCTCAGCCTTTCATTTATTTCCCTTGTGTTTTAATTAAAAGGGTAAAGTGATAATTAAACAAATTCCCTACAACTCTCTGGTTTCCATTAACACCCAAATTCCAGCACTACTTTTTTTCCAATCTACGCACACGATCTTCTGTCTAGGCACATGATCTTCAATCAGGATTCTTATCCAATCGATTATGGTTTGGATTAATTGATGTTAAACTATCTTGTTCCTAATCTGCATGTATGTTCTTTGATTGTTAATTGTTTGAGACGGTTTTTGGATTCATTGATTTTTGTTCAAATCAATATTTGATTCACTGATTAGTTGTTCAATCGATTTTAGATTCACTAAATATTGCTCAACAAATTTTGGTATCAATTACTCTGTTTATGTATTGTGGGTTTTGTTCCATGATTTTAACACATCTTCTTATTGAGTTCGTAATTTGGCCTAACTAATTCTTATTTGCAGGATTGCAAGTACAATTTATCCTAAATCATATGTAAGTATTGTTGAATCACATAATGTTATTGATAATGACTACAAGCGGGTGTTTATATTGTGATGTAGGTTCATTTAAGATCAGCTAAGAGGATATTGAAACTGTGTGAGGTGAACCAAGGGTTCTATATTAAGTGTTATCAATCATGAGGAACAATTTGAAGATTTGGATGAAGCAAGTGTTGGAGCTTATATGAGCATCCTATCTTGTTTAGATTTACACATGTGTAACTACGAATTGCTTGCATCCTATCTTGTCCAGATTTACACATGTGTAAGTGTTGTTCTATATTCTTTATAAAAAAAGTACTTCCTTGATACCAAATTTCAAGATAAAAAAATACATTTCGAATGCATGTAGACTTGGTAGGATGAAACTGACGAGCCAGATTATGACAGGTTAATCGACACGAGTCGTGTTCATAGATTTTAGCATATGATATTGTTGTAAAAGACTATTTCAATGCTGGAAGATATGACATGTATCCGTATGTGTGTGATATTGAAGTGAAAAGGTTGTCTCAAGTCCACAAGATGCTCTGTTGGCTTGCAAGGCTGCATCAGATGAATGAGAATGTTGATGGTGATGCAAGGATTCTTATGTGTTATTCATATTTATGAACGTGTACAATTGATTGTACATATGTGTAAGTTTATCTAGTACATATGTGTAAGTGTTATGTATTCTTATGTATAAAAGATTGCATTATATATGTTTTCAAATTTAATTCTCCCATCTCAAATCTTGAATTCTCATTAGTTGAATGAAAAATGTTTAGTATATTATATTAACGTATGAGGATTTACACATGTGTAAATCATAACAATTAAAAAATAAGCATAGATATCAAGGTTTACACATGTGTAAATGATAATACGAGTGATCGTTTTGCTGCTATAAACATGAAATGTAAATTTGTATTTTCAAACACTAATGTAAATGTGCATTATTCAAAGCCATGACTTTTTACAATCGTTGTATCTAAATTACACATGTCTAAATCATTAGCTATGGTCTAACAATTGAAACCTAACAATGCCCAAATCATGAGCTAAACTAGACTTAAAGCCACACCCGACCAACTTCCAACATAAAATAAATCTTTATAATCAGGTTTCAAACAACCTAAACCATCCAAAAACAACCAAACAGGACCAAAACATTAAAACAACATCTAAAGCAAAACATCCGTGAGTCCATCTTGAGCTTCCCAAATATCTTGAACTCGGCCAAGCAGCAACATCATCCTCATTCCTTAACCTGCCCAAACTCCAAGCAACCATACACGAAAGAATATCACCACCAAACACCAAATTTTCACATCCCCAAACCAGCCATATAACACCACCTATTAACAACAAAAACTAGCAGCCCCTTTATTGCCCGGCCCCTAAACATCAACATAACACCAAGATCAAACGGATACTGGTCATTACATAACCTAACCCAATCAGCCATATACAAACTAACCACGAGCATCTTCATATTCCTAGTTACAACAACCCCAATCGGCATCAATTTTCTTATTCTTCCCCTTCTTTGTACCCGTTTCATCTTTATTTTCTTTTTTATTTTCGTTGACTTTTTTTCTTTTTTTCCTCTTTTTGCCTCCTGTTTCCATTTCCATAAACAAGAAACAATTTTAAACAACATTTTTAATAAGCATTAGTAGCAGTATTGCAGTTGCTTACTTACATATGTATAAATTGCTTAGTCACTCAAATTCAATATTAACTAAGATACTTTACAAATGTGCAAGCAGATTACTTACACATGTGTAAACAACTTATTTACACCCATGTAAATTGCTTAATCACTCAAATTCAATATTAACTAAGATGATTTACACATGTGTAAATTGCTTAATCATTCAAATTTAGTATTAACTAAGATGATTTACACATACTTACACATGTGTAAATTGCTTAATCACTCAAATTCAATATTGACTAAGATGACTTACACATGTGTAAACAGATTACTTACACGTGTGTAACATATTATTTACACATGTGTAAATTTCTTAATCATTCATATTCAATCTTGACTTAGACGATTTAAACATGTGTAAACAGACTACTTACACATGTGTAAACCTTCATGTATATAATTCTTTAGCTAATACATATTTTTTTATATTACATACCTTCACGTGTAGCAACCAATTGGAGTTTCTTTTACTGTTTTTCCATAACCATGTTCACCATTGGTTTTTTTCTATTTTTGTTCACCATTCCTTGATGCTCTTGTTTAAACAATAGAATGTAATTAAACAACATGCATAAACAACTTACTTACACATGTGTAAATTGCTTAATTACACAAAGGGAATAGCAATTAAGATGATTTATACATAACAACTTATTTACACATGTGTAAATTTCTTACTTTTCATTCTTCCCTTTTCTTTCTCAAAAACTTTTTGATAAACACCTACAGACTTCCAAAAACACCCTAGTTCAAAACATGTCATCAGTAAATATAAGACTAAACTCAGTAAGATAGCAACATGATCACCATCTCTATATATATAATAACATCTTTACATCTATCATGTTTAGATACCCTAAGCAACATTAGCATCAACAAATACTAGTAATAGAACAATGAATCGTGAATTAGTACTGACAGACGTTGCACAACTCACAAAAAGTGAATCGTTTCATACTTTAAATACCGATTTGACAATAAGCATTCTTCATTCACATCTAATACTAGTAATAGAACAATGAATCGTGAATTAATAATAAAACAACCATTTAACATCTAATATGAACTAAAGAACTCAGCGGTTAAACAACAAAACTGAAACAACTCACCAGTTAAACCGATTCACAGCCAACCCAAACATCTAATATGATTAATAACATTATTATCAAACAAGTCATATTAATAGACATATTTCAATCCCTGCCAACTTTGGGAAGTCAATTAAGACCGCTAACACACAACAACGAATTCAACACTAACTTTGATAAAACTTAATGCACAATAGACAACGATCACAAACAATTTATGATTCTTTAATGATCTACGTTGCACAATATAACCTATGTTAGTACAAACTGAATGATTTACTAAACCTAGGGCAAAAAACTGAAGCTTGCAAGCTTAAATCACACAACAAATCGACAACACAACGATCATATATAGTTCTCGGTTCTCTACGGATACATCGTTGCTAATCTAATGTAATTTACTGCAAACTGACCGATTTCCTTAAACTAGGGCAAAAATCTGAACTAGAAAGCTCAAAACACACAACAAATTGACAAAACTGAGGAACTCACCAATTAAATTGGTTCAGACTGAGACTATCGGAGGTTTTCTTACATAGAGATCAACTTGAATTGAAGGGGAATTGGTTGAAATCAAGACTGACTGGAGGATTCGTTTACACAGAGATATTGAAGGGTTTTTTTTACATAGGGATCAACTAAAGGATTTTTTAGAGGCTTTTGTGTTTTATGTTTTGAGTTTTGACAATAGTACCCCTTAAATTTTTTAACTTAGGTTTTCTCCTCATTTAAACCCCTCTAATCTTAACCCTTAATTTAAAATGATCTATGGATGGAAATTGTTCCTAGTGTTCTCACAAAAATATTTGGTCTCAAGATAACCTTCCCTATATATATATATATATATATATATATATATATATATATATATATATATATATATATAGAAATACAGAAGAGAAAGAGTTAGGTGTATTTAGACGTCGACGTCACCTAATCCGCAACTTCGATAAACACCTTCTTAATGTAAGGTTAATACCTGAAATTATTAGTTTAAACTAAGCATTTTAGATTGTTAATTACTTTGCATAAACCAATGGATTAAGATGTAATTAACCCTATAAAATATGAAGTAGGTTGAAAAAAAACAAATTAAAAACGGATGTGAAAAGAGAAATATATAGATAGACTCATATCATCTCTCTTGATATGTTCACATATTAATTGATTTAATTATGTGGAACTCTAAATTTTATCTAGAATAAATTATAAAGATAGATTTTTTAACGGCAATATATATGTATATGTATGTATGTATAGAAACGGGATCGGGAGAAAACGATTGAAAGTGTGAAATCGGTGAGAACGGATCCTGTTCGAACACGTGTCAAGGGGACGCTAAATGATATGTGGGGTACGATTGTCATTGTTCAAGTCCGCTTAATAGATGGCGTTATAATTCCTTTTAAAACAAAAGTCCATCAGATATCGCGTGTTGTTCTTTATTCTTGTTTCTTTGGCATTTTATTTTCAAATTTAGTTTCAAAACAATTTTTTTGAAAAATGTCGTTATGACCTTCAACTTAGAATCAATATTCAGCGTTTTCATTAATCAGAACTTACTAATGGCGTTTTACACCTTGTTATGCATATATGAATTATAGCGTTTTCATTAAAATGTTTTAGGGTTACAGTAAATCTGTTATTCTTATTGTTTATCATTAAACTAATGGTTTGTTCATTATGGCGTTTTTACCTTCTTCCCTTTCAGCAGCCACTTTATTTGTATATCTGTACAGTTGAATTAATCTCTTATATCTTAAAAAGGTAAATAGCTTGGCGTTCTTGGCGTTCCTAAATTAATTATATTTTATTAATAATTCAAAACATTACAATTAAGACGAAATCAAAATAAACTAATAGTTTTCTGTGGATGGTATTATATCAGAGATGTACCCATCGCTTTGGTCATCACTTTCTTCAGACTCGTCATCATTATCTATTTCATTGGCGTATAACGCCACAATCTCGTTTGGCCTTTTTCGCATCCTATATTTAAATATTATCACAACCCTGGATGTTGCATCGTTCGAAGGTGCTAAATCATAGAGTTGTTCAAGAAGGTATAGTTTATCTGTGTTTAGCACTTTGTCCATCGTCAATTAATAATCCACCCCTTCTTGATAAGTCACTTTCACCGTTCTTGATGGTTCATCCAAACTCCAACTAGTAACTGTTGGTAGATTAGTAATGTCATCATCATCATCATCATCATCATCGTTTGCTAGAAATTTTCTTGTCAATCTTCTTATTACCGTTTGAGTCCTTTCACAATCGTTAGCCCGTGGAACCCCAAGGGCCAGAATATCTCTCTAAATGGCTTCATCCATACTAAGTATTGCCTTGATGGTTTTGACCTTCACCCTTCTCCTGTCGGAGAACTTTAGTATGAAACATCTCTCCGACCTATCAAACCTTCATGCAATAACCTGAGCCATTTTTGTTTTAAGTTGTATAGCGTTTTAATTAATTTGTGGCGTGTTTAGAAAATTTGTGGAGCATTAAGTTTGTTTACCTGTTCTACCTATATAATGACCTTTTTTGGCGCGAGGTAGATATATGTTTTTAGCGCTAATAAACAATAGGAATTTTATTTTTTTGATGTGTATTTTTTGTATCTTTTGTCGTTTGATAAAGGATGCAGACCTATAATGTGACATGTTATTATGGGGTTTTAAAAATATACAAAAGTTCAATTGCCATGGTGTGGTTTTTAATATAATAAATGTTAGTAATAAAGTTTCGTCGTTTCAGTTACTATTTGTAGTTACTGTTCGTTCAGCTTTATCTGTTAAGGCTGTAACACGTCCCATCTTTTAAGTTTGGCGTTTTGTATTTTAATGGTGTTTTATGGATAAAGATGGCAAAATTAAACTTTTGTAAGGCACCCTTTTGTTCTATTCTTTTGCACCTTGTTTTATACATTTCATTTATTATTTGAAGTTTTCAACAATACGTGATTAAAGGAATTTGTTTAAAATTTTGGTGTTTAGCGTTTGTTGCATTTTGACATTTTATAAGTATTAGAGAAATAATGTATTTTATTAGCTGAAAATTAGATAACAAACCACAGAAAATAACAACAAAAAAAATTAAAAAGAAAAAAGAATTAAAAATGTTAATCCAATTTCTTATCCAAATCTTCAGAACCATCAGTCTCTTCTTCTTGAAGTTTTGTCCCCTGAACCTTTGACTTCCTTAGATATGTGCCGATTTCCCTACACAGCTGAAACGCCCTGCTCTAGAAAAGGCTGATCATCCAACAAAATATGGCATTTTGGTTTTTGGTGTGATCTTTTGTTGTTGACTGTTGAAGTGGTTTTGTTGATGTTGGAGACATAAATCGATGTCGTTTTGTGGATGCTATTATTCGGGTGTGATTTTGAGTGGGTTTTTCGCTTGAATGATATTTGGCCGTCATCTTCATTCTCATCCACTTTTAATCATTTAATTATGGAGTCCAAAATAGCATTTACACTGGCATAGGTCTCTTCTTCTCATCCAAACCTTTCTCACGAACAAAGCACACAAAATGACAAATCACTGTCATCAGTCTCTTTTTCTTGAAGATTTGTCTATCTCATTCAGCAAAATCTTATTGATTTATCCCCCTCACCTAAGAATCCATTCAGCGAAACTTCATGGAGAACAATACTAAATCTCCAAGAAACGATGTTTCCCATCTGTGATTGTTTTAACTTTTTTGGTGTTTTAAAGTGAATGGTTTGCCAAGAAAACATGGTGTTTGTTTTTTGGTATAATCAATGGAAGTTCCTGAGATGTTAGTTTGTATAAGAGTTTTTTGGCGCGTAGTTTAGGCGGGATTTTATTTTAATAAATGTTAGTAACAAAGTATCTGTCGCTTCAGTTACTGTTTGTAGTTACTGTTTGTTTAGCTTTATCTGTCAAGGCTGTAACATGTCCCATCTTTTTATGTTTGGCGTTTTGTATTTTAATGGTGTTTTATAGATAAAAATGATAAAATACACTAATTAACTTTTGTGTTTTGCAATTGTGGCATTTTGGCGTTTTATAACTAAATGGTGAAATATAGTATTTTATTATTTGAAAAGTACATAAAAAATACAGAAAAAATTACACAAAGAAAACGTAAAGAAAAAAAATTAAAACTCCTTGTAAGAAAGGATTTTGTCTGAGAAGTATTTATCACTCCACCTGTCTTCTTCTTCGGATTCTTCTTCCAATTTCTCATCCAAGTCATCACTTTCACTTTCATTGGTCTCTTGTTCTTGAAGAGTTTGAAGCCTCCAATTAAAAATGTCATGCAATAACGCAAATTTTTCGTTCATGTCTGTGTTCAAACATATTGCGTTGTGTAACTCCTCCATGAACCCAAGACCCTGTTTGGTCATGATGTTTTCAAGCATGTAGTCTTCCTGCTCCCCGTTGTCACATATAACGGTCACCATGTTAGTGTCTTTATCAAAACATCATGATCTGATGACTGGGTCCATTTTTGCATTTGCCTTGTTAGGTCCAAATTTTCTTGTTAATCTTTTTATAACTGTACGTGTTTTATCATAGTGGTTATCTAGAGGGACGCAAGTGCTAGGATCCCCCTTTGTACTTCTTCTTCCAAGTTCAATATGACTTTGATTGTTTTAATAAAAACTCTTGTTCTGCTGTCAAAG